>CALNHX010010220.1:0-38434 GCA_940337035.1 Agriotes lineatus | reverse complement strand
GTGTTAATTGAACTCCTGTCTTTTATTTGTTGAAATCGAAAACAAGTCAAATATGAAAAATCAATTTTTATTTTTTACCTCTTTATTCTATATATCTACCTAGTATCATCCCATAGTAGGTATTATCTACCTAAACTATTAGTTAAGCCTTACTTTTCAATCTACAAAAATTAGTTGATCCGCCTTACTTTTCAATCTACAAAAATTAGTTGATCCCCCTTAGGAAGTCTCTGGATCCGCCTATGAGTTCATTTAACTAACGAGCTAACGACCGACTGAAGAGATGACAAGGACATATTAAACAAAATAGCGCGAGGCAGGAAGCTAATTAAACTACTACATCCAATCTTGTGGAATAAAAATATCACTAATACAACACAAAGCAAAGAGTACTCTTTGGCACAAAGTTAATTTATAAGACGATTTTTGAAAGTTGTGTAACGTATGAGTAATTAATAAACACTTGCGACAAAGAATACAATCAGTGGAAATGGACTACTAGAGAAAAAGTTCGTGTGTCACCAGACTACAATATGCAAGAAACGTGGATATTTTGTTGGGTGTAGATGAAACACTGCTAGACTCGATAGAAACAAAGCAACTGATATGGTACGGTCACATGAGGCGAATGACAGAAGAAAGATTGCCCTTGGAAGCATGGAAATGGAGACCGAGAGAAAGGAAAAAAAGAGGAAACGCACGAACTCGTTGGAACAACATTATACCAGCGTACATAAATCAAACAAGTAGAGACACTCACTGTCGGTTCCTTTGATGTCAAAATTCCTATTTGGATGACCTTGAACATAGGCAGCTTCATCAGTTTCCGCTAGACCTGTTCTTATCTTTGCGCTAGACCACGCGTCAGCAGGTATGGATGAAGCTGGCCATGCCTTGAACGGTTCCTGGTGGGTACTTTCCGATAGTACTAACAGATGGCGCCACTACTTTGTCACATACATAGATATATGGTCACATATAGAGACCCTGTATATTAACTTTTTATACAGGGTCTCTAGTCACATACATAGATATATTAAACAAGATACAGCCATGCGGCGACATAGTTCAAAATGACGTACCTTTTATTGCTGTCACTCTCAGTCAGGGGCGCGCCGCCCCAGTGTGCGGTGTGTGCACCGCACACGGGCAACAGTCCGTTTAGGGGCAACACGAAGGGAATGTTTTATTCTTCTATTATTGAGTCTCCCTATCTAATAAAAATTATCAAAAAGTGAAAAATAACATTTCATGCCTATCGAGTTGATTATGTAAACCGATCCGTCTTATCTTGATAAACGCGATCACACACCCGAAAACTTTATAAATAAATATTAAGCACGTACGAATCTTTAGGAGGATTATTTAATACTGTTCTGGCTGCAGCAATTCGATTTATTTTTAGTTCTATTTCTCTTAGGGAGAAAATAACATTTTCGGGTTCATTGTCATTTCCGCATTCAAGTGATAAAAGTGTGCAAGTTGTGTTGAGTGTTGCAATAGAAGTAGTACGGAGACAAAAGCGAAAAATGTAAGTAATCAAATAATTTTCAATTTTTTAATTCTTTTTATTCGGGGCTGAAATTCGTTTTGAATTTTTTCTCATTTCTTTACTTTGTTATGCTTTCAGACATTTAATTACTGCAGCTGAACAATGCCGAGAAAACAAGAATCTGGTTATCAACATAGAAAAAAGCAACTAGAAAAACGGAAAAATGTAGAAAAACAAGCTGGGGCATTAGAAAAATATTTGAAATTACAACACCCGCAACCATCTACATCTACTAGTAAAGCCGAGCAAGAGTCCTCTGAAGACATTGAAGAAAAAACTGAGGAGCAGTTAGAAGAGGGAGAAGAGGAAATTCAAGAACATCTCCGGCCATCTACATCTACCAGTAAAGCCCAGCAACAACCGCCTGAAGACATTGCAGAAAAAACTGAGCAAGAATTAGGAGACGGACAAGAGGAAATTCATCAGCATGTAACAGCCCCTTTCCCACCCGAACTTGCCGAAGATATAATAAGTGATGATCCTGGTATGTGGCCAGATAATTTATCAAATAACTCTATTCAAATCTTGGTACAAAATCAACCTAAGCAATTAAAAAAACGTAACTATCCTACCGATGAGAAGGGACGCAAATTTTCTGACGTATATTGTTATAGGACATTGCCAAATGGCGAGAAATGCGAAAGAAATTGGTTATTGTACTCGGTATTCAACGAATTATATACTTCAAACAATTTTTGGTTCGTCAAAATCTCGCGTTTCGTGGAAAATCAAATAAACTTTATGATGCCAATAACGGGAATTTTTTTAAAACTTGTTGAAATGGTGTCTAAATTCGATGCTACTGTCAGCCCACGTAAGACGAATTAAAACTACAAAAAGTTTGAAATATATGCCCACTTATCTGGGCGACAAAATTCAGAACGAAATCCTAAATTTATTGTCAAATGAAATAAAAGAATCTATTTTGGGAATGGTACAAGAGTCAAAATATGTCTCTTTAATATTAGACTGCACACCCGATGCTAGTCACATGGAACAATTAACGATAATCATTCGTTTCGTAAAACTAATCACCACATCTAGAAAGGTAGAAGTCCATGAACATTTCTTAGGTTTTTGCCCTATTACAAATTCGACAGGTGAAGGATTAAGTGAATTTGTTATAGCAAAATTGGAGGATCTAAATTTGAACATTTACAACATGCTTGGTCAAGGTTATGACAATGGAGCGAATATGAGAGGGGTTCACAACGGTTTACAGAGAAAAATTTTAAACATCAATCCTCGTGCCCTTTTCGTGCCTTGTTCAGTCCACAGTGTGAACCTTGTAGTTAATGACGCTGCAAAAATCAATTTCGAAACTGTTGATTTTTTTTAATACAGTTCAAGAGCTGTTTTTATTTTTTTCTTCGTCCACACAAAGATGGGGAGTTTTAGAAACTCACATACAAAGTTTAACATTAAAGCCTATATCGCAAACAAGGTGGGAGAGTAGAATTGATGCAGTTTTACCTTTGCGATTTCAACTTCCTGAAATTCACGACGCATTACTAGATATTGTAGAAGATTCAAATAAAGATTCTACTACGCGCCATCAAGCCAAGTGTTAGCAGCCAAAATTCAATCTTTTAAATTTATTTGCTGTATTGCAGTTTGGCATGAAATTTTTTCAAAAAGTGATGTAAGTAAAATGATCCAACAGCCAACTTTAAATCTTGAAATATTTTTGGATATATATATCTCATCACATTTTTTCAAACAAAACGTAGCGATGAAGGTTTTTCCGAATTAAATTTCAAAATTAATTTTTATTTGATTGTAATAGACACGGCTTTAAGTTCCTTAAATAATAGATTTGACCTAATAAAAGAACACAGTAGCATGTTTAATTTTCTTTATAATGTGCACTGTTTAAAAGAAGTTGAAGATGAAGCCATTTTAAATAACTGCAAAGACCTACAACTAAAACTGTCTGACAGTAGTAGAAATGAAACGGACATTGATGCCCTAGAACTTTACCAAGAAATAAATGTTTTGAAGTATATGCTAAGACCTAGTATGACTGTTTTTAACGCACTGGAATATATTTTAGAAAACAGTTTATGCACTACGTTTCCTAACACTGTGATTGCGCTAAGAATTTTACTAACTTTGCCTGTATCAGTAACATCAGGCGAACGATCATTTTCAAAACTCAAAATTATAAAAAATTATTTGAGAACCACCATGACCCAAACCAGACTGGTCAATAGGGCTACAATTTCAATAGAACATGAACATGCCGAGCAACTACAACTTCATGAATTTATAAAAAAGTTTTCGGAAATAAAAACCAGGCGGGTTAAGTTCTTGTAAATACTTAGATTTATTCTAATCATATGTTTGTGCCTGTTAATTTGTTAAAAGTTCAGCCATTTTATTTATGTATTAAACTTCTTAAGGTTTGTTATAAATTTAATTTTTTTTTCTTTTGTATTTTATTTCATATTTTTATTCTGTATTTTAATATAGGAAATTTCTTTGTGAGTTTGAAGTTTTTTTTACTTTTGAAAGTACTACTAGAGTTAGGGGCAACAAAAAATATCCGCACACAGGCAACCAAAATATGCGGCGCGGCCCTGCTCCCCTGCTTCGGGGACTTATGTGAGTTGTCCTATTGATTGTAGTTTTAAAGTTTTCGTATCAGATAAACTTGATTGTTAGATGATTCTCTAATTGCACGTGTAATAAAATATGGCAGGTAACATGCAACGTGGATGTTTTATATCAACTGTTTTTAGACTCGAGTTCACAGGTTTTATTACTTTCATTAGTTGACCCAGACATTGCTCGGTGCTACGTGCTATCAGTGCTTAACATTTTTATGCGTTTTCTACGGAAATATTGGTAACTAATAGCGTTAATTTAATTTACTATGATTGTATGCTGCTGAAATCGATTCATTCTAATATGAAGCATCGCACTGAATTCATTAGTTGTTTCTGCAGATTGCGTAGATAATATTCTTCCTCTTCTAGCCAAATATTTGAATTCTATTAGCTCCGGGATCAACGGCGTAACGCGAGTTCTCTAGTATTTTCCTGGATCTCAGAATGAAAATCATGTGCCGTTATTGCAATGAAAATAATAAAATGTTATTTATTTCAGATTGGAAGTTCATATCAAGCACAATTTCTGTTGCTCCAATTTCGGCAGATTTAATGAAGTCTTCCGTGACAACACAGGCAAAACAAATGAAATGTCGCTGTCGACAAACATGCTTCCCATGAAATTCTTAATGGTGGTAATTGTGTCATTTGTTTGTTGTCGTCAAGTTTTTTGCGAGGTCAAGGACGTTTTTAAATATAATTTCTACGCATCTTCTTTATTTGGATGACATCCTCATTTTTACCTTTTTGTTTTGTTAAGAGGCAATTGGATTGATTAGTTTTTGCTACTAATAGTACTAATTCTGATTTTTATGTTGCTAAAGTGAACGTTGGTGTATCTAGACTTCGGTTCTTGCTCTTGATATCAAACCCGACACCGATATATTTTGCCAAGCAATTTTTCGGTTGACTTCGAACGTGACCTCAAATATTAGTGATAGAGGTCAGGGTTCAACGCGAATTGCTCACTCGACTATTAAATGTATTGATTAGAGATTAAGTTCCATCTTCCTAATAACTGTCAAACTTTCGGATTTAGGGGCTGGGTAATGGTATAAACGTCGCATTTTTGGAAAATTAATTTTATTGCATTGCGCAAGTTTGAAAACTTTGCGTGCTAATATAAAATACTCCCATCGCTCTTTAATTTACGATTTGGCATAAAAAGTTCGCCGTTACGTCACCTTTTAAGAGCTGTACGAATCGCGCTGCTAACGATTTTTTTAAAGTTTCTTTTACGGTGTAAATATGTGACATGACTATTATAAAATTAGAAGGTGATACAAGCAAAGCAAGTGAAGCAAGCGTACCATGGGTCTATTAGATTGTATAATTTCCATGTTCTGTAGAATAGGCAACACACGTTACGCCAATAAATTAAATGAAGCGGAAGGAAAACGTTAATTAATTGCAGTCACCTTAAAAGCAACGCATGTTGCCTACGATGATAATATTGAGAAATTTCAGTGTAAGATGTAATTCTTGTTTCTGAAATTCGTCTTAATGAAATTGTTAATGCGATGATGCGTTTCATTACATTGTTTTAAATGTGTTCTCATCTCAACTTTTGTTTCAGGCCAAGCAAAGGGCTTCAGTGAAATGGCTGCTGTCAAAAGCGTTCAACAACAAAGTTCCAGAAAACCTACGAGAGCCATTTTATAGAGATCATGAGGTAAAGTTTTTGCATTCAATAAGTTAATTGACTTTTCGAAATCTAATTCGAGTGGTGTGTTGACATTTCGCTATTGGAAGAGTGGTATTATTTTACAAATTTGTGTTTAATCCTAATGTCTTATAGCTATGGTTTCAATACATTTGCATGTAAGTACTGGACTTGCGTGGACTTGCAACTAAATGTTCATGGATTTTCTTAACATTGATGATGTGTTGAGGACTAATGCTATTTTAAATGTCGGTAAATTAGTATGTAATGGGTTGTATAAAGTACCACCGACTTTCTGACAACTGTGTTAAACGCCGCCGCATAAAATACCGCTGGTTGGTTTTACTTCCAATTTTGTGTTATTTTCATATTTGTTAAAATGCGGATTACCACCGACTGTGCTTACCTCCGATTCAAAGTAACCACCAATTTGAAGTACCACCACATGCATTTACTACTGACTGAAGCGAAATTGCATAATTTGCCACCATTCTAAAACACCACCGTACGGAAAAACCACCGATCTGCTCTCTACGTAACTTAACAAGTTGCCTAAGCGATATGCGTTACTTCAACTTCTTAAAAGCTACAGAGCAAGTTTGATTCCCGTGGCCATCTGCTGTGATACAGGCTTTTAGGTGGTTTTCCTAAGTCAACAGAATACCTTCTCTGAGGCGAATGCCGGGGCAGTATTTCTCCACCTTTCCCGGCCTCTCTTCCATTCTCCACCTTTCCTTTCTCTCACCCATCCTGAAATTCCCGTTATTGTCTGAAGAGGGATGCAAGGTCCCTATAGCACCCGCCTCCAATTGGGGGAATTGAAATGACTCTGAACCTTTACTTTTTATCTTCGCGTCATCAGTATCGAGCGCGAAAGATGAGTGAGGAAAGTGTTAATGATTTCACGATGATTAAATATACAGCCAGTATTCTAGTAGTGAAAGCTTTGGCTGATTTTTAGCAATAACATCGAATTAGTCAATGGCCTAGACCCAGCTCTGCGAAGAACCTTATGAAAAGTTATTATCTGCGCTTTAATCACTGTAATGCCCCTAGCGAATGCCAATTAACGATTAATATGGTATGGTTTGTAGCTATTCAGTAACTATAAAAATTAAAATTAGTATTTACTTATATAATATAAATACATATATAAAGTTCGTTTTTTTTTATATTCTATAAATACGATGGTACTTTTTTCGAACTTCGATTTAGTATAAATAAAAAACCAGAATGAATATGAATGTAGATACATCTCTCAGCTACATTTCCACACAATCTTCTTTTCGATTAAGGCACTTATGAGATAGTGGCACGAGTTTTTCTATGTCCTCCTCAAACAAGGTTGCCGCCTGGTCACTGCCGACCGTTCACGTTGGTTTTCAGCTTTTCTTTCAACTTTTTGCACCATTCTCGCACGCAGCCCTCGCTTATAGACATCTGACGGTGAATTATGGCTACATTATGCCTTTCAGAGTCTATGTTTTCAGCCATAGGAAAGCGAATTATGCCTTGTGGCGTTCACACTTGGTGGGCGCAGTAAGTCGTAATTTGCTGTCTTTTGGCTGAAGGCTTAATGCTGAAGGGCAGCCGAAATTCATCGTCAGATGAGTACAGTTTATGAGCGACGGCTGTATACGAGAATGGTGCAGAAAGTTTGAAGACGAAGCTGAAAACCAACGTGAACGGTTGGCTGAATGACTAGGCAGCAACCTTGTTTGAGATGGACATAGAAAAACTCGTGCCACAGTCTCAAAAGTGCCTTAATCGAAATCAGGATCATGCAGAAATGTAGCTGAGAGATAGATGCATCTACATTTTTTATATATAAATATATATATATATTTCATATTCATTCTTGGTTTCCTACTGAATCGGAGGTTGAAAAAAAAATTTATCGGTTGCAGGATATTAATGCCGTGTTTACATATACAAAAGTAGGCTGGTAACTAAATCATAACTGATCTGTACGGTAATAGTCCATTACCGTACATGGCAACCATAACCATGCAGCAACCGATAAACTATTGAACAAATCACGGATGTTATGAATCATAACAGCCTCAGATGTTTTAAAATCCTCGCTCTGCGAGCTCGGATTTCAATACAACATCTGCGGCAGTTATGATACTCATAACATTCCTAGATATGTTAATAGCTATAACCCTTGTATATAAAGTTTGTGGTTATTCAAGTAAGATGTGGTGCAGCAATTATTGCTGTCGGATACGATTGGAGGTGTTTCCAGTTGGTGGTAATTCCAGGCGGTGGTAGTTTATGTAGGTGATAGTTTCAATTGAAAATAAATCTACATCGCTGGTAATCCAAGTCGGTGGTATTTCAGTTTGATGGCTCAGCGAATTTCGCTGCTTTATTCCTTTGTTCATGTTGAAATTACCCAATTCTCTTCCTTTCATCTAACTCTACCTCTGGTCTAACTGTTAGTCTCTTGATTGCTTCGTCAACTTTGTATGTTACTCCTAGCTGTTGTAGTGCTCTCCATATGCTTTTTTTAGTATTGTATCGAATGCTGCCTTAATATTTATGAAGGCTAGATATAGTTGTTTCTCCCTTTCAAGTCTCTTTTCCACACCAGTCCGCAGAACAAAGATGTGGTCCTGTGTTTGTCGTTGAGGTCGAAATGCAGCCTGCTCTTCTAGCAACTTTTCTTCTATTTCTCCTCGTAGCCTTCTCTCGAGGATGTTTGAGTATATCTTTTGCGTTATTGATAACAGGTATATGGATCTACAGTTGTTGCAGTCATTTGTTTCTCCTTTCTTGTGAATGGGCACTATATAGTTTTCTTCCCAGTCTGTGGGTATTTTTTCACTTTTCCAGGCTTGGTGACATATGTAGATGTACAGATGGGGCCATAATTATATGTAGATAACAGCAATAAGACAACATGAACAACACAATAGAATGCTTCAGTAAGAAAGAGATGACCATACAACAAAATTATTTTAGTAGGCACAATTAGTTGACTTACGTCATAATTAAAGTGAACGTCAAGCTTACTCGTATATTTGCTACTATGTTTATCTCTTTCTTACTCAAGCAATATGTGTTATTTTTTTGTTCATGTTATCTCATTGCTGTTATATATAATTGTGGCCCCATTGGTATATCTCTTGTCCATTCCTTTACATTCTCTCCCCTATACTTGACAATTTCTGGGGCTATTCCATCTGGGCCAGCTGCTTTTCTTAATTTTATTTGCTTTATGGTATCTTCAATTTCATCTATTTCTATGTTCCCTTTTTCTCTTCTTCTTGAATTACTTTTATTTTCATCTGCTTCCTACATTCGGATCTTTTTGTTCATAGTAAAGCTGTCATGTTTCAGAATTTTATGTTTTATCTGTTTCTATCTGGCTTCGTTGTTTCTTATACTCCAAGTACTTATTCCATAATTTGAACTTCAAATCGCTTTAATGCTTTTCCAAAATTCTTTGTATTGTCGTCCCTACTTTTCGCCTGCAGGTCTTTTCCAAATGTCTCCCAGTTTTCTGGTTTTACCTTTTGGACGGCTTTCTTGACTTAATTTTTTTATTTATATATTCTTGTCTATTCCTTTCAACTGTATGTACCTTTTCCAGGTATTTTTTATATCTTATTTTGTCTTTTACTTCGTTGTTTCACCACGGAGCTCTTTTTTGATTTTCTTTATTGTATTGTATCCGCATGCCAGTGCTGCCTTTTGTAGTATTGTTGTTTAAAGTGTTTTCCACTTTTTCTCTATATTCCAGCTTTGGGCTTTTATTTCTTCTGATCTCTCTTATTTTCCGAGGTTTTGTTTAGTTTGCTCTGGTGTGTTGTTGCTGTATTATGATTCTTCAACTCATTAACTTTGATTTTCTTACACTTTTCGGGTTGTTGGGAGTTCGTGCATAAAATCTGGTGTCTGTTACTAAGAGTATATGATCGGTAAAGAGTTCTACACCTCTAATTACTGTTACATCCAATATTGCTTATTTCACTTCTGTATGTGACATGTCATTGATACCTTTTGCTGATCTTTCTATTGCCTCAAACGTAATTTTCTGTATTAGCTTATGGTTGAAATGACGATTTCCAAGTAATTGATTCCTTGTGTAGAATTGTATCATTCTTATTGTGGCCTTTCCTCCATACTTTCCCATAGTTCCATATCCTATTTCTGGCTGGTTTCCTGTTCTAAAGTTCTAATCTCCACTTATTAATAGTGTCTACTTCATTTTCTTGCTCTATCCATTGTAACTATAATTCTTCGTAGAAGGATTCGTTCTCTATTTTGGATTCGTCAATTCGACCATATATCTGTATTACCGTTATTTCTTCTGCCAGTTTTTTTAGTTGTTGCGCCATATGGGGGCTCAAAAGCATTCCTACGCCCTCTTTTGTTCGTTCTTCCATTTCTGAGTATAGAAACTGTTATCCATCTTCTAGTTTGCTGTCCATTTCTTTGCTTCCATATTTCGCTTACATGTCCAATATTTTCATTTTGTACTTTTTCATATTTTCTGTTAATTCTGTTTCATTTGTATTTATTGCTTTAACATTGCATATCCCTATTCTTGTTGTGTTTCCATGCCGTGTTCGTCTTCCTGTATTCTGTCCATTGTTGGAACTATTATTTTGTCTCTCAATCTGAGTACTGTATCTGGGTGATTAGCCCAACACCAGCGATAAGGGCCCCGTTACCTCGGGACATCTGGCCTTTGGTCCACGGGTGTTTATTGTGAATATTCACAGCAATCCTGTCTCCAGGAATTTCCCCATCCGCCGCCTGGGGGACGCTCTTTTTAGGAGTAGTCTCCTGAGAGATCTCTTTTTATATTTTAAAAATAGTCTTATTTTCTACGATCTAGTAGTAGACTTTAATTGGGAATGTATATGATTATTATAGTGTAATTATTACTCTCTCACGTAGTAAGTTTGTAATTAAATATTTTTGAGAAAAATTAATCAAGAAAAATAATCAGTTTTCATATGTAGAATGAGAAGAAAATTTTTATAACAGAAAAGCGTGATGTAAAAGTGTTTTTTGTTGTTCGATACTTCATCGAATTAAATGTAGGAAAATAAAAACTATTTCATAAAATCTAAGGAACAACGTTTTACAAATAGTTAGTGTTTGGTGATTTTTGGATTTTAATAAACTTGTATCGGTTGGGCTGCGTTCTTATTTTTCTTCATAATTTTTATGTTTCATACGAATAAAAAATATGTGAATTACTTTTTGTTTTAGAAAACAAGTACATAACTATATATGTCAGCAGGCCTCTGAGGCCCAGGGCTCATTCTTGCACTTCCACTTATAATATTTTCTGTTCCCTGGGCGCCTTTGGCCAATCTACTACTTTTAGCTGCTTCGGGTTTTTCTGTACATAGTTCCACCACTTCTGCTCTTTTGGCGTCTTTTATTTTTTGTAACAATACCTGAGAATTTGCATTCGACAAGATGGAAAAGATTTTGAAGAAGATTTCCGTAATTAATTAATACATTTTTCAGCCAACCTAACTAAATTTTAAATCTACAAGAAATAAATTGTATTCTTAATCACAACAGTCATTTGTTACCAACAAACAAATTCAACAAATTGAAAATTAGGGGATGCACAATTTATTAATTGTGCGCGTGTGGTATGATATAGCACTCCACTTACGCTTGTTTCTGTTGGATGATGTGTTGTTGAATTCAGAAAAAAAAAGTTGTTTCAGCCTTGTAATTTAAAGAAAGAACGTAGTAAGCCGCACTGGATGTTTTTATTTCTAATTTCAATTATTGTTTATAAGTAAGAAAAATAATCAATAGGTTAATTACCTGTACTATTGAAAATTATTTGTATTTCAAGACCGTACACGATTATTAAGAATTAAAAACATTCAGTGTGGCTCATTACTCTTTTTTCTAAATTACAAAGTTGAAATAACGTATGGAATGCTCTAGGACACAGGTCCGTATTTAATTTTTTTTTATAATGATCAAAAAAGACTCGAAACGTAATTAACCATAATTAATGTGTGATACATTGCTGAATTCAAAATAAAAAAGGCGTCTAAAATTCGACATCACAAAATAAGGACCGTATTTAAAAAAATCTGTAAAAGGCTTTACCCAGAACTTCCCTCGTCAACATTGTGACACTAAATAATTTTAAAAATGAAATTAAGTTTGAAGTAAAAATATCTTCACGTTTCTAATAAATTATTTGATTTTGATTTGATTTGAACCGCGGCGCTTGCGACTGCGAACAAATCCACCGACCAATTTCTTGCTACTCTACGGAGTCCTGTTCGTATAGTTGGGTTTCAGCTGGCTTAACCTTTACGCCGGGCATGTCTTAAGAAAATTAATTATAGTTTTTACATCAATAAACCAATGCAGATAATTCTTTCACTAAAAATTTCTTTATTCATTTTTAAACATATCATACACAGGATGTATATATTTATGTGCAATGTCGATGCCTCGTCCAAATATGCGTTTCCCGTCTATTTGAAGTTTTGGATTTACGTATTTATGCGGCTCGCGGCCTAAAAATCAAAGGAAAATAGAGCTAACAATATATTAACACTTGCTTATGCAAATTAAATCAATTATCAAATTAAAAAAATTACCGGGGAGGGATTCGATCTACATCATCGTCGGATACAATCGTCTATATACAGGGTGAGTTAAGATAGCGGCACCCCCTGTTAGTTCATTTAATATTGATATTAGAAAAATAATTTGTAAACAAAAGATGTTCAGAATTATATGCTCTATATTATTGTACATTTATTTTATTTCATGGCATACTAAGGTTTGAGCAGCGACATTCAACTCTTTTATTTTAAATGACACTCTGTATATTTTTTACGTTTTTTCGGAAGAACCATCTCTCTATACGGTGCTATACAAATATTGTGGTGTTAGATGGGAAAATTACACCGTTAAACACGATTAAAGTTGAAAAATGTCGAAATTTAGCAACTTCATCTAGTAACCTTGTTTCGTGGCAGTAACAGTAAAAAATTTGTTGTAACATTTTCTGTTATGGAGTCAAATGACAAAAATTACACTGTTAAGGTGGTAAAATAATAATGTATCATCGAAAGCAGCAAGTTTTTATTAATAAACAATTTATTCTATGAATACAAAAGAAAGTATCGAAAGACATAACCAAAATGAAAACACCTAAAATCTATTCTAATTTGCTAAATGTTCAAAATTACTCCCATTCTGGCCAATACAAGCTTGTAAACGCATAATATGATTGTGTCTAACACTGTTTAACATTTCAGCAGTAATAGTGGAAAACGCATTTCTAATTCTTATTTTCATGTCGTAAGGAGTAGTAGGTGCTGTACTGTACACAATATTTTTTACGTGACCCCACAGAAAATAATATAGTGGCGTTAAATCAGGAGACCTTGGGGGCCAAGCTACAGGGCCGCCTCTGCCAATCCATTTTGCACCAAACTCGCGATTTAAAAAATTTCGAACCATTCTGCTGTAGTGGGGTGGCGCACCATCGTGCTGATAATAACTTCCCTGCCGTATATTTAAAGGTACATCCTCTATTAACTCAGGAAGGATTTCTTCCCGGAAATTAAAATAGGTCTGACCTATTAAAGCCCCATCAAAAAAATGTGGCCCTATCACATGATCGTCGATTATTCCTGCCCAAACGTTCAACGACCAGATGTGCTGGTTATCAACATTTCTCATCCAATGAGAGTTTTCGGTTGCAGAATAGTGTAGATTGTGTCGATTCACTGAACCGGTATTCTTGAATGTGGCTTCGTCAGTCCAAAAGATTTTGCGTAAAAAGTGCATCTCTGTTCTGAATTTGTTCATTAAGCAAATGCAAAAATTTGTCCGACTCACATATAACCGTCGTCTGTGAGTTGTTGCGTCAGACACAAATGCTAAGGATGAAATTTGTGTTTTTTTATAATACGAACAATTGCGGTTTGGCTAATACCTGTTTCTGATGACAAATTTCTCGTACTGATATGTGGATTGACGTTTATTGCACCTAAGACATCTATTTCAAGGTCTTCATTAATTACAAATCTATTTTGCGGACGTTTCTGATATTGAACGGATTCAGTGTCGCGAAATCTTGAAGTTTTTCGAAAAATGTCTCTACTTGGTTGCCTTCTATCAGGAACTGTTTCTAAATACAAACGTTTAGCCCTCTTAATGACACAATTGGATTCACCGATTACTAGAATCATATCTACCAAGTCGGTTGTTCAAAAATGAACGTGGTTAGCCATTGTAAATGCACTTATTATTTCGGTTTTGAGTTATGGAAACGTCAAAACACAAAAAAATGTGACAACTAATTTTTTCACTGTTTTGTTTGATGGCTACTAGATGAAGTTGCTAAATTTGGACATTTTTCAACTTGAATCGTGTTTAATAGTGTAATTTACTAGAAAAAAAGATTATTTAGTAAAACTAATACACTAATATTACACAGAATCCCGATGAAATGCAACACCAACAGGGACGACGTTATCTTTGCTAAAGAGAAACGGACGCGAAGAGTCGAACAAAATGTAATACATGTGCAAAATTTGTTGTTAACAACTATAGTAAAGTCATTACTAGAGAAATTGCAATGCATGCGTATTCAAAACACTGATAACTGATTAGTTACTTGTGACTGTAATGCAATATTCATCTTTGTATTGACTCATTTTTATGTTTGCAATCAAGATTTCCTTTATAAAATATTTTCAATTTGTATTAGTGATAAAGCAATAATTACAACTAAAAGGTTAATAAAGCAAATAGCTATAATGTTGCATTGGTTTGCACATGCACATTTATTTTTGTGCAGATGTTTAGTTGATGCACTCTTAATTATATGTTTTTGTTTATAATATGCATTTCAGTTGCAAGAAAAATATAATGTATATCACGTCCGTGTAATGTTTGGATTTCTTGGAATAATATGGTGGACTCGACTTCGTCTCGCCCGCCAAACAATCTTATTTAAATACATAACATATATTGCACAAAATCTAGAAAAAATATTGAACTTGGATTAGAGAAAAACTATACAAATAACTTAATGAGGTATGAAAAACTAAAAATCAGTGCAAAACTTGAGAATGCAGAGAGATTCCAAAGTTTTCAGCAGAGAATTTCTGTTCTTAAACTTCGCTTAGTCATAGAGGGTCGCCAAGTTACAGCTAATGAAATAGGGGCCACCCATAGAAAAAAGTTGAGAAACTCTGATCTAGGTAAATTGTTACAAGATTTTTGGCTTTTCTCGAACTAAAATATAGGGCACCAAGTGGGTTTATCTGGCACGTTCACCTTTGGATACTTGAGACAACTAACCACTAAGTGACTCAAAGGAAACCAAAAATAAACACGCTAAGCAATAATGCTATTCTTATATAAGAGCAATTTAGAGTAAGCAAACTCAGCGAGGGATTAAATTTCACACTTTCCCCAATTCAATTCAACACAAAAAAAGAGGGCCAATTTATCCAGGTACCTGTATATTTTCATTCTCAATCAAAATTATATCAACCGCTGAGGCAGCAAACCAGCATGCAAATGATGAAGTTATTAGAATTATTGACTTTCTGACTGCTGTGGGTATTAGTGTAAAAATTAGATTAGCCAATCAGCGATTTATCTGTAGGTACAAATGTTACCTTTATTCAGGATTAACTCTGCATCTCAGCACCGAAATTACTCTTAGTTTACCTGACTATATAATTAATAGGGTGAAGCCTAGGTAGATACAATGTATAACAAGAATTTGGATTATTAAGTTTGATTAATACTGGTAACTAATGATATTTTTTCAAATCAAGGTGAAGCCTTGATTTACGTACAGATACTAGAATGTTGTGGATAAAATCAATGTCCTTGTCGCCACTGTGGCCGAACCTAACCTCCACAGGCAGGTGCACAAAAATGTACTACGGTTACATTAAATCACATAATATATTAATCTCAGTCGAACATATAATCTTTATAGTGCTTTATGACCTAGTGACCTTCTTTAACTGCAGGTCCAGTCAAAGGTAAATTTTGTTGGCGGGCTGTTCTTGTTCATTTGATCTGACCTATTTAGTTATAAATGCAGCCTAACTTTAAAAAAATAATTGAATCACATTCTACACAAGTATATGTTACTTGATCTTACTTTTTCAAAATTGTGGAGAGAGTACTTTTTCCCATATTAAATTCACAAGCGTTATCTATTTTTAATGCCTTTTTTTAAATTATTTGTAGGTATAACGATTGGCTAAAGTAAGTGTTTCTAGTTTTGCTTAGCCATGTTTTAAAAATTATTCCATCATCTGAAACCAATTTGTAAATTACAGCTTCTTTTTTGCAATTGACAGCAGAACAAATACAGTATGTTCCAATCATTTGTCCTTGGCAATAAGCTGGTAAAATAAGAGTTCAATTTAATAGAGTTTATTGCATAATATTACCTCTTATTATTAAATCAGTATGACTTAGCGGGAAGTTTACGTAGACAAGAGCGTTGTAATGTATTATTTAATATGTTATTGCCACAATAACATTTCTTTAAAAGAAGATTGAAGTTAGAGGAAGTTGACTAGTAGTAACTCAGTTTCGAGCTCATCCATATCTAGAAGTGGAGCACTTGATGTGCCAAAATCAGTGATTTCAGTGAAGTGTTTTACCATACTACCACCATTTGTGCTTTCCCAAATACACACTTAAGTAGAATGGTCAATTTAAAAGTCCTGTATAAGCTAGGTAAATTATTGAAGATACTATTTTCAGGTTGTGGCTTAAAACCTCATTAGGGACATAAAATGAGGCTGATTTGGATTTGGAACTGTAGAACCTATGGCTCTGGTTATACAGTATGTGCAAGATAAAAATGCACACTATGGAGATCTTGTAAATGATGGGAGATAGAAATTCAAATCTTGCTTAGTTTAGCTAGAACAGTTTAAATTCCTATCTTCGATGTATACCGAGTGTTGTGTGTTAAATATTTTTACCAAGTAATATAACAAAAATCCATATGATATCAGAGCTAATTATTTCTGTATTTTAATTCCTGGTGTACAACTTACCACCAATTTATTACAGTAACGATGAATAACATTTCCCAATTGTTTCCAGAACCAAGAGCACCTCAAGCCCCAGATAGTAGGCACCTTAGCGAATGCGGAGATGTACTGCCTTGCACTAGGAAACATCTACTCAGATCCGAACTACCACAACCTCAATCACTGGTCCATCCTGCAGACCCTGGCGCGGAAGGGCGTCTACGTCACCGAGCCCTCCGATGGGGCGCAGCTCACGGAAACTACGCTTATTCAAACAAACCCCCTGAGGATGGTACGTTCTCATCAAGCATTAACGACGTCCTTCTTAATTTGGTCCTTAATGTTTCAGAGCGCACACATGGCGGTGATCGAGGCAGTTATGGTCCTCTACGCGAAGGAGGTGGTGACGCCCGACAGGGTGTTGGCAGCTGTGCAGCGATTCAACCACGGCCGCAACCCCGCTCCCGCCACACCCGAGAACTACGAGCAGGGGCTGCTGCTGTGGGTCTCGCACGCCGGCTCGGCTCTTAGGAAGCGCATTGAGCAGGAGACGGAGTCTGGGATAACCAATGGGGGAGGAGAGGTGTGTATACTTCTATTCCATGTGATTTGAGAAGGTTGGGATGGTTTGTTTAACTGTTTTCTGCTGTGGATAACATTTGCAAGTGGTTCTGCCATAGTCTGTTGGACTAATTGTGTAAAATTAATTTTATCTGTCATACAGGGTCTGGCAGCGATATGGGCGTGGGTGTAAGATATTTCTAAAACTATGAGAGTTAAATAGAATTTGCTTTTATAAAAGTTGTAGATTCGAAGGTGAACATATTAGTAAAATACTTGATTATGCAGGATGGCTCAAAATGTGGAGAACCAAATGTAAAATAGTGGCTTTGGGTACTAATGCTATACAGGATGCTTAAAATTTGCAAATTTTCGACCTTTTTGAATGGAACACTATATATTTTTGTTTTGTTGAAAAGCCCTTTTAATGAACTTTTAATAACTTGCTTACTTCATACCTTTAAATTTCACCATTTTTCAGATATTTTATTTTGAACATAAAAAACAATGCATGAGATCTTTTATTTAAAGGAATAAAAAATAAGTGCTGTTAAAATTCCAATTTAAACACTTAAACTCTCCGAGCCAGGTTCAGAAAATAAAAATTCAGTCATTGTTGATGCAAGATACAAGAAATAATAAATACGAAAAAATAGAAGTTGCATGAATAAATTAATTCTAGTATCAAGTGCAAGAAGAAAACCTTGAAAAAGAAAGCAACCGACAGGAAGAAAGGTGTAGTAAAGAAGGTAACATGGAAGGCGAAAAACCGGAAAAGAAGAAATGCTAAATATATTAACAACGGAATTCGAGAAAAACAATGCAGAAATAAGGAAGCTAAAGCAAGAACTGAGCCAAATGCAGGAATAATGGAATAATAAAAGATGGAAATTGGAAGAAAAATATAGGGGGGTTTCAATACAAATTAGAATTAAGACACAGAAAATAGGAACAAAAACATAGTGATAACTGGAATAAAAGTGGTTACCAATTATAGAGTAGTACTTAAAGAGAGGGCCACAACTTTCATACAAGAAACATTAAATGTGAAAAAGAAGCTCCCTAACTTATTTCTTGTCAACAAGTAGGTCAGTAGCTGTTACAAATTTTATCCTGTTTGTGTAACATTTGTGAGTTGCAGACTGTTGAAGTTTGTGCTTTTGCATGACAACTGCCGAGTTCGTAAGGCACGCAAAGTTCAGCAAGTTATTAGAATTCTGAATTTATCCTCCTTACAGATCCGATTTAACCCTAGTTGCCTTTTTTAGTTTAAAGATCCGAAGAAAAATCTGAGGGGAAGGCGTTTTTCGTCAGATGAAGAACTGACAGCCGTGTAGACAAATATTTTGGGGGCTTGTCAAAAGATTTTTGTTTAGAGCATGCAACAGTTGCAGAAGCAGTGTACTAAGTGTGTGAGTGTTGAAGGAACTTTTTTTATAGCCAGGTAGATTAGCTAAAGATCTGCCCTTGTAGTAACAATGGGGAGGACAAACAAACATATTCAAAAATTGTTTTAAACTGAAAAATTAAAATATAAATATAGACAGATATGATGGTAATTGAAAGAAAGATTCAGGAGCAAATCAGAGCTAAGGCAGAGGAAGGGGAAAAGCAAGGAAAAAAATAAAGATAGGGTATCAAAAGCGATGTATCAACAATAAGGTGTATAAATGTGACAGAAGGCAAGGGAAATTGAGTTATACAAAAGACATACAAGATGGAGGAACAAAAAGATTACAATTGCAACGATAAAGGACAAAAAAATGAAAGGAAGAATGCCAAAATTAGGATGATAAAACAGGAAACCCCTTGAAAATCAAGAATATTTTAAGGAGATAAGAAAAAGGATAAAAGTATGTGTAGAAACAGCAAGCAGGCTTATTATCTCCAACTATTAAGAAAAGTCAAGGTAGACAGGAAACAAGATTATTTTATAAAAAAAGGGTACCTACCAAAGATATCAATGTGCCAGGGAAAGAGAAAGAAGAATTAATTGTAGGTGGAAAAGTACTGGATAGATGGATGGTTAGAATATTTCAAAGGAGTTTTTACAGACACAGAAGAAGCGCACTATCCAATACTTATCAAAGTAGAAAAGATACTACAAACATTGAAAAACAACAAAGCCCAGGGAACGACAACATCCAACGTATAAAATATGGAGGTAAACCACTTGCAGAAAGAATATTTAAACTTATCATCACTATATGAGATCAGAAGAGAATGCCGACGAGCTGTAGTGAAGCAGTAATTAACCCAGTGTATAAAAAGAGTGATTTCCCATATTGTAAAAATTACAGACCCATATCTGTGCTCAATTTAGTATATAAAATATTACGAAAGTACTAAAAAAAAAGTGTTTAGAGAATATATATGATAAAATATGAAGAACACAATGTCTTTCCAGATACATTGATGAAGCGAGACCTGCAACTAGATAAAAATTCAAAACAGACTATCATAAATTTATAACCTCAAACAGACTGAGGCAGGGGGATTCCATGTTTTCAGTACTTCTTAACATAGTTTTAGGGAAAAATCTTAAGAAATAGTAAAATTAAACATGACAACATTATTCTGAAAGCCCCATATCAATTTCTAGCATATGCAGACGATCTTACTGTAATAGCAAGAACAGAAGTGAGATTAAAAGACCCATTAAACAACAGGATCTGAAAGTAATAAATCAAGAAATACGCAAAGAGTCAGTATTTAAACAAGTCGGTATAATAATATGTCTGGGAACAAAATAACAGCAAGCAGTGACAATAACAGTGAAACAGATTGGAGAATAACCATGGGTATTCGGGTACCGCGTTGCTAAATAAGGTGAATCTATGCAAAACAATAATCCCACCAGCAGTGATTTTTTTACCAGTGAATTGTGAGTGCAACATCATATTTGAGAAGGAGCTTCTGAGAAGAATTTTTGGAGGAGAAAAGCAAATACAGAAATGCACAAAATTACAAAGAACCACATGCAGTAAACATAATTAAACAAAGCTAACTGTGATGGCTAGAACATGTAATAAGAATGGGACCTGAGAAAATCTCAAAACAACTATTGCTACAAGAGCCGGAAGGACGAAAGAAGCCATAGCTAGAATGTTTAGAAAAAGACTTACAGGAACTAAAAGTGATGGAAAGAACTGGTAAAAGATAGAAAGAGTTGCAGAATTATCTCCAGCATAGCCTTGGGCCTCGAAAGCTCGTAGTGCTAACCTATATATCAAAAACGAATACACAAAAATCCTATACTAATATTCTTATTCACTTTCGTCTCCTCAGTATTCCACAGCTTTGCTGAGTTATTCTCCATCATCTCCAAAGTATTCCCCAACTTCTCCATCATATACTGGAAGAAGTCCACAATATTCTCCCACTTCATCCAGTTATTCACCATCACCAAATTATTCTCCATCTTCAGCTCAGCACACTCCTGTTGCTACTTTAAGGTATTTAGCTTCTTCTTCTAATTATTCTTCAACTTCACCCAGTTATTCTCCGTTTCCACGATATTCACCAAATGCAGGTACAAAATATTCACCTACTTTGCCTACTTATACACCTCTCTCATAACAGAAGAAAGTTCACTAAAAGGGCTTTTACCCTAGTTAAATTGCTTCTCATATTAACAAGATTATTGTAAAACAATACATAAATAATGACAGTTTTAAAAAAGTGGGTAGGGGTGTCTTGGACGGCAGATTATGTACACAAATACAAATCTACCCAAGTTAAAGATTGGAGGAAAGTAATAATGATTTTGTACCGATTTCAGGGAGATAGACTACATCCACCTGAACTACCTGTAATAAAGGACTTCAAGGACCTTTGTGATGGAGTAGCTTTAGCAGTACTGATCTCGTACTATTGCTCCGACGAACTGCCTTGGACGAAGCTCTGCGTGTCATATTTGCCAACCGTATCCGAAAGTCTGCATAATTTAGGTCTTGTCCAAGCTTTCTGCCAACGCTGCCTGCCTGCCTCTGTGTTCCATTTGATGCCTGAAGACATTACGTACATGAGGGGGTGAGTGCTTGTTGAAGTAATTTGTCAAACCAATTTGTTGAACCAAATAAATGTTTTCATAGTCGATAAGTGGCTGTGTATAATAAGCGTCTTTGCTATTCCAATGTTCCAAATTTTATTATGCAAGATTGTTTGTTGTGGGATTTAGCTTTGTATAATTCCTAAAAAGCTCTATAGATAAATGGAAGTCAACGTTAACATTATAAAGTGGCTTTGTATTCAGATTACATTTTAAATGAAGACATTAGAAAAGTAGTTTAATGGGTTGTCTCCTTAATTTGTTTTAATTTATTCTTTTTTTGTTTTATATTGTTATAAGTATTTTTACCTTCCCACGTACGCTATAAGATAAGAATATTTGTTTTTTAAAATAATAAAATTTTAATTCTGAACAGGTATTGAATTTTATCCATTCAAGAAATTGCAGAAATAGTAGTTTATTACAGCTACTTGTAAAGGTAATAAAAAACATTTGGTTCAATTAGTATGATTTATGCAAACTATTCACGAAAGCACAAATGTTGCAATGTTTACTTATCTGTCAGTATGTTTGGCTCTTGTGAAACTTCAAGCAAACTGTGTCGTCATTTTATTTGAATTTTTAAATTTGCGACATTGTAACACAATTATGTAATGCACACAAAACCCACATGCACTTTAATAATAAAAAATATTATGTTTTACTTTTTCTTGGTGAAACAGATATCTACTACACAACTTTAGTTTTAAATCCTTGACAATTCACTGTTCACCCACATTTCACGATGTTGATTGATTGAAAATTGAAAACGCGTTTGTTTTGTTATAATAAACAAATCAATTGTATTTCTACCAGGGCCGGCTTTATTGATCGAGTAAGACGTGCGTTTGCACGGGCGGCATGTTTTTGAAGGTGACAAAAATCTAAAGCGACAAATAAGCTTTTAAACAAATGTGAAAATCTAGAAAGCGTTTTAACACATCAAGAAAATACAATGATTGATGACGTTGTGCATAAATCGAGAGTGGTTAATACCACCAAATACACCTCCCATTGAAGTGCTACATTATATTATTGAAAATAACTGTTAAATTGGGGATTGGTAGGGCAGCAATGTATGTTATGCACAGGGCGGAAAAACTCCTGGAGCCGGCCCTGGTTTCGACATATTTCTAAACAAAAGTTAAGTGTTACAAGATGGGCGGAAATGTTTTTCAAATTAAAGCAGTAGGCAGTCAAGGTCAGGAGTGCCTTAGTTTAATTCGTTTATTGCATATTGCCATATGTTGATGTGATTATAAAATGCAGTATGTAGTAATAAAGGCCGTTCTGTAAACAAAACACAGATTTTTTTTCAATTTACCGCATTGGAACAGTGTCAGTTACAAATACATATCTCAAAAATCTTTATTTACTATTGGAAGATAACTAAGAATTGGTAGGCTACAGTTGCGTTATAAAGTAGGCCGAATTTTAGAAACTTTGGCGTATTGACGTGCTCTTATGTAAATGTCAATGTCAAATTTGGTTTTTTATTTCAATTATTCATTCATAATCATAAACTTTTTTACTCTTTCGAGTATCGAGGTGCATTCATTGTATTATAAAATCACACACACCACTGGTGAAAGGCGTATTTACAAAGGAAAAAACTGCAATGGCACCAGAGTTACTATTATATTATGAAGCAAGAAAACGGGAAGAAGCTCAGGAAACAATTGAGACAGAAGCAGAAATAGGATGGTTAAAAATAGATGACAGCAAAATTAAATATATCAAGTGTCAGACTACTAGCAATAGAAATAATAGTTACACTCAGCTCAAAACATTAGCAAAACGCACATTCAAAAGAATTATTGACACGTGCCTTGATGAAAAATAATACAAAATGAGTTACTCAGAGTCAGGGTTGGCACGAATAATTCAGATGATTTAATCCGACTTTTTTAAAAAGTTACGAGTTAATTACAATTTTTACTAACGCATGTGAGTTGATAAATTGCATAAATTGAATTGCTTTTGGCAATAGCGCACACAGTGAAATGTATTAAGAAATCATCAAAATACACAGAGTGAGGGGAATCCCGGCTTGTAAATATTATTAAAATTATAATGAAACCATTATACAAGACTGTTATCTCAAACATGATAAGACAGCGAGTGGTGAATTTCAGTATTTTTACTGCTAGATATAGACCTTATAGCGGTGGTTCTTAACCGACTCTAAATTCAGAAATCTTTGAAGCCCATGACCCTAGATCAGGGCTGTCCAACATGCGGCCCGCGGATTGATACATACCTACTATACTTTCAGAAAACATGAATCTGGAATATAGGTACATTATAAATAATTGAAAACAATGTAAAATAGGTACATAGAACAAAGGTACAAAAATATACCATTAGTAAAAGAATTTTCACTTTATCTGGCAACATTGCATTAGGAAACAGTTCCGCCCACCGATGCAAGGCTTGTCTTGTCCGTTGTCTCAGCCTGGCAGTTGCCACCAACACGAATGGTCCTGTAACGATCAGACACCTGTTTTTGATTGTTTTTTAGTAGTGTTTAGTTCTTCTAGTTAATTGTTGTTAATCATTGATTACTTTGACAGTTTTTTACTTATCATCAAATGTCATTTTATCTAACTTACTTATCTCTATACGTAAATTTACATTAATTCATGCACATTTTTGTCTTTTGTCGGTATCTCAAGAACTGAAATGAATTAACCTAAACTGTATATGATTTTTTTTAGAATTACCTCTAGAACACATGGTGTAAGTTTGTCGGTTATCTCAGCGAACACCCTGTATAGGTACATCTCTTTTATGTTTCAATGCTTTTTGTAATGTAACCTAAGCTTCTTGAATAAATAAAGATTAGTATTCAAATATGCACGTTTTATATTTATTACAAATCACTCACAAAGTCGTATACGACACATTTTATGATGCGGCCCTCATAACCTTCAATTTCTTTACATTGGCCTCTGGGCCAGTTGAAGTTGGACAGCCCTGCCCTAGATCATCATGCTAATAATAATAACAGAAAATAATATAATGCATTGCAATATTGAAAGTAAAAATTGTCCACAGCATTGAACACGCTACTTTCCTTAGTGTATTTGGAGAAGGCACATTTTTTATAACCATACGTAAATTAATGTATAAATTACTGCATAAAACGTATTGAACTTTCATTCTCATGGGGTCTTATGGAGGCCGATTTTGAAAATAAAACCAAAAATGTTTTAGTATGTTTCATATAAAATCTATTCACTATAGTCCCGGATTGTCAATGTCAACATCTAATTAAAAACAATCCTTTATATCATGGTTAATACTTTTAAGTCAAGCTATGGGTAACTAGAAACAATTAATTAAGCTACTAATGTCAAAACTGTAAATTATAGGTTATATTTCGAACTGACTTACGCAAAAATAAACAAATGTTGCCAGGTAACAAAAACCAAATTTTCAAAATTACGGTTTTGCGTTGTCCAACCTAGTAGTAACAAAAAAACCAATCGAAATTCAACAGTGCTACCATAAAACGTAATTTTTGACAATCCGGGAGCATAGTGAATAGAGTATATTCATATTTACTTTTGGACATCAAACTATGTAATTTGGACCTCTTAATGCAGCAATTGTTACATTAAGAGACAGAGGGTCTTCAAGGGAGTCTAGTAGTGGTGGTCCCATAGTGCAAAACGCCTCCTTTCAGAGAAACGGAGGGGGGGTGGATGTAAATATCGGAAAAGTAAAAGAAATTAGATTTTTTGAAAACTTGGATTCTAAAAATCTTAAAATGTCTTACTCATCGAGCTTATAGATTAAATTTTGTTAGGTTTGGCTAGGTTCCCATACACCTGTGACTCTCCTACACCAAATAGAAGAGGGCGCACTTCAACGTAACGTTCGTTAGATCAGGTTAGATTAGGACGGTTAAATGAGGTTAGGATAGGTATTTAAATAATACACTTCAAAATTCCATATTTTTCCTGCCGAAAAATAAGTTTGACTATTCAACTCACTTGTCATCTATCAAAAACTGACCAATAGAAATACAAGATTTGACGTTTTTGAGCCAATAAAAATGAACTATATCGACAATTTTCACTAGTGAAAATAATCGACAATTTTCACTAGTGGTATAGTGAATATTTTAAACAAATTTGATTTTTATTAGAAAAAGTCAGTATTAGTGTTCTGTTATTATAGAAATTGCGTAGTTTCGTGCTAGATTTACTGAAAACTAATTTGAAAAAGTAGTTTGGTTCATTGAATAGTCCTTCGAATGCCATTCTTAGTCAAAGTTAAGTAGAATATTTTTGCGGTGGTATCGCTACTCATGTCCATTGCGCTCAGGATTAGGACTCGTGCTAGCGCACTCGTCCTAATCGAACCTAAGCGCAATGGACATTCGTGATACCACAGCAAAAATATTCGACATAACTTTGACTACTCATGGTATTATAAGTGACTATTCAATTCATCTGTCATCTGTCAAAAAGTGACCAATGAAAATCCAGAATTCTGACGTTTCTCGACCAATCAAAAAAATATCAGCGGATCTATCTTCCTAGAAGGTAGTCAAGTGATTATTTTTTTCGTAGCGATATCAACCAAACAGAAAGCTGGATTTAGTTAAGTTATCTTGCATAATTTCGATTATACAAAATCGATTATACTAGACTAATTTCACTAGGCAACGCAATACATAACTTGATGTTGTTTTCATGGAGATTACTTTCAGCTAGTTTAATACAAACAAATCGAGCTGCCAATAAAATATTTATTTGTGCCTAATATTAAAATTTACTCAAAAAATAATCAAATCGAATACAATGCGTACTTCGAACAGGTTATACGTCTCAAATTTCCTGCACAATAACAAATCGTGTCAGTTTGACAGAATAATCCTCCCGCTGACGCGGTCGGACTGTCAAGCTGACACTCTTTTTACTTCCTTTTACGATAAAGGAAGTATTGGATTCACCCCAAAAATTCGAAATTGAGTTTTCAACAAATCTTCACGTTTTAGAGTCCCCTGATCCCAAAAAACATATTTTTTTTCATTGGTCTGTGTGTCTGTCTGTCTGTCTGTGTGTCTGTGTGTCTGTCTGTCTGTCTGTGAACAGAATATCTCAAAAACGAAAAGAGATATGGCGTTGAAACTTCATATATAAGTTTTGTGTACTATGTAGATGAGACAGCAAGCTTTTGAAGAAAATTGCATAACCGGAAGTAGGTGTTTACTCTTGTGATTTTTCAGTTTTTTTCGATTTTTTCAAAAACGGCTCTAACGATTTTTTTCAAACTTTACATTTTTATTACATTTTTAATGTGCATTGACGTGAGATAGGTGATTTTCCAGTTGAAAACTTCTAAAGTGGGTTTCTTTTTGTTTTTTTTCTATTTTTTTTTATTAACTCCTATTTTAAATAGAACACCCGGTATATTATTACATTTTTGAATTCTGCTTAAGATTTTAGAGAAAATTTGTCTCTTCAACTAACGCTCTATTTTGTACCGTTTTTTGTAGAATTCGTAATTTTTGAAAATTTTTGACAAATGCTTAAAAATTGAAAATTAAATTTTTGACTAATTATAAGATCACTGTAAAAGGAAGTTGTGTGAGTGTATCACACCAGATTTTATTATTGTGCAACAAGTTATTGACATATAATCTGACAATGTCGAAGTACTTATAGTATTATGGCTGAGAATACAATTCATGAATCACGTGACCCTTTTTAAACCAATTGGAAGCATTGGATACATGTGTACCACAGCGGTGATACAAAACAAAAGTTCGTATCACCTTATTGTAGTCTGTTGCTATGCAAAAGTGTGGTTAGGTTTTGTGTCAGTTTTGACACGAACTAACTCAAAACCTAACCTGCTAACCTCGAATTTGACATAGACTTACAGTGCCGCCAACATAATTCATTGTATTCTTTCACTAAATACAACTCGCGGTATGATTAGTAATCGGTGATATTTCTCATTGAAACCAAAGGAACAAATTCAACTCGTCCTTCGGACTCGTTGAACCTTGGTTTCAATTCGAAAATATCATCTATGATAATCATACCACTTGTGGTATTATGGCTGAGAATACAATTCATTAATCACGTTACTCTTTTTAACCCAATTGGAAGCATAAAAACCCTTGGGTACATGTGTACCACAGCGGTGATAGAAAACAAAAGTTCGTATCACCTTATTGTGGTCTGTTGCTACGCAAAAGTGTGAAAATGTTGGTTACCCTGCTGTCAGTTTTAAGTCTATGTCAAATTCGAGGTTAGCAGGTTAGGTTTTCCGTCAGTTTTGACACAAACTAACCTGCTAACCTCAAATTTACCCAACATTAACAGTTTTTCAATTTATTGTATTCTCTCACTAAATACAATTTGCGGTATGATTAGTAATCGGTGATATTTCTCCTTGAAACCGGACTCGTTGAATTCGCACCTCGTATCAATTCGAAAATATCACCGATGATAATCATAACACTTGTGGTATTATGGCTGAATATTTTAAACAAATGCGATTTTTATCAGAAAAAGTCAATATTAGTGTTCTGTTATTATAGAAATTGCGTAGTTTGTTGCTAGATTGACTGAAAACTAATTTGAAAAAGTAGTTTGGTTCATTAAATAGTCCCTCAAATACCATTCTTAGTCAAAGTTAAGTAGATTATTTTTGCGGTGGTATCACTACTCATGTCCACCGCGCTTGGGATTCGGACTCATGCTAGCGCACTCGTCCTAATTGTACCAAAGCGCAATCGACATTCGTGATACCACCGCAAAAATAGTCGACATAACTTTGACTACTCATGGTATTATAAGTGACTATCCAATTCATCTGTCATCTGTCAAAAAGTGACCAATGAAAATCTAGAATTTGACATTACATGGCTAATCAAAACAATATCAGCGGCTATATCTTCCTAGAAGGTATTCAAGTGAATATTTTAAACAATAGTAGTTTGTATACCAAGGCACTGAAGTTTAGCTTTTTATCACAAATGTGGATTTAGTTGCGGAGGCCCATAGGACCAAGGCAAATAAACCACATGAGGGATAAAAGGAATTTCAGTACCGAGGAGTACATTATGTGTTTTATTTGAAATCGAGAAATCGTGAAATTACAACATTTTAACCAACATTTTTAGGTTATGTTAACGTCGGTTGATGTTTATCTGTCGTCTTGCCACCTACAAAAAAGGGGTAAAACAATCTATGACATTACTGCCGATTTCTCGTATTTTAATGCCGATTTTAAGGTACTTTAATGCCGATTTCAAATAAAAAAGTCAATATTAGTGTTCTGTTATTATAGAAATTGCGTAGTTTGTTGCTAGATTTACTGAAAACTAATTTGAAAAGGTAGTTTGGGTCATTGAATAGTCCCTCGAATGCCATTCGTAGTCAAAGTTAAGTAGATTGTTTTTGCGGTGGTATCACTACTCATGTCCATTGTGCTTAGGATTAGAACTCGTGCTAGCGCACTCGTCCTAATCGTACCAAAGCGCAAAGGATATTCGTGACATCACCACAAAAATAGTCGACATGAATTTGACTAATGGTATTATAAGTGAATATTTTAAGGGAAGTTTGAATATTTTGAAGAAAATTCAACGGCTATGGTCCTGTCTTCTTTTTATCCAGATTTTTTGACATAGGTTAGGTTTGGTATTTAAATAGTACACTTCAAAATTCCTTAGTTTTCCTGCCAAAACATCAGTTACTTCATAAAGATACCGCAGTTGCTAAATTATTAATAGTGGAGGAAATGTAACTTTGTGGTTACGTAAGATGTGTTGCAGCAACTACTGCCAGATGAGGTCATAGGTGTTTCCACACGGTGATAAACCAGGTGGTGGTAGTTTATGTCGGTGGTAGTTTCAGCCGGTTGTAAATTCAAATTGTTGGTAATTCAAGTCAGTGGTAATCCACATTGGTTGTACATTGAACGAGGAGGAAATGATTAAGAAGAAGTGGAAAAGCCAAACAATTTGACTAATTTAAAGACTATCTTAAGGAATGAAAATGAAGAATGAATTCCTAGAGTCTCACCTGGACAGATGTGGTTGCAACAAGAATAAATACCGATGTGTTGATAGTACTTGATTAAATTAATTCATGTGGCATGATTCAGCAAAGCGGTACTGCCTGTCTTAACTGATTCCAAAAACAAATTAACTTGTCATTTTAATGGTTGTCAAGTAACTTGAGATGTTCACGATTAAATTATGAATAAGTGTACAGTAAGGAACATTGGCAGCCGATCGTTTGATATAAAAAGATGCCGTTAGTCTTTGAATCTGATTTTGTGTAATATTTTGCCTGTCTAAAGCATATATGTATTTAAAAAATGACAGTAATTATATAAATTGTCCAACATGTACTGGTAGTACAATTTTCAGACAATCATTTTAATAGGGCTCACTGTTAGAATTAATGAGGAACATAGAACGACACCATAGTGATAATAAACAACTAACTATAAGTATCCTTTGTAATGACAGGATAAGTTCTAATTGGTGGCATTTTGCTTTCAGGTCGATGAAGCAAAATCTAATAGTTTTTCTTGCCGATCTTTTCAATGTCCTGGAAATCCATCCTGTCAAATGTGTGCGGTATCCGGGCATGGATAAGTTTTCCAATGGTAAGTTGACGCTTGAAAAAGTTTTGCTTCGAAGCTTTTTAATTCAAGCCGTTTTCGTCGTGTTTTATGTTTTATCGTTTTAAATGTTCCTTTATGGTGTGAGTAGTTGAGGCTGAGCAGCAGCAAATCTAAATTTTGCAATGGTAGGTCTTTAGGTAACTATTGATTGTTTCAACCTGTTGAGTGTATATACTGTACAATATGGATTTTTTGTCCAAACCAACCAAATTATTCCGGTCATGCAAACCTCTTCTGACTTGCAAATTTTGATCTATTTTTGCTGGCCTTCTGTTTCGTTTTTAAGTTCTAGCCTTACTCTTTAGTTACACTTACACCGCCTTTGCTTTACTTTGTTAGTTTTTCTTTGCTAATGTGGTGGCAGTACATAATCGGTAAGAGTTTCCTTTTTTAACAGATTTTGTTTGGCGATTATTTGCGATAGAAATTCAGTGTGGTTCGATATGACAATAAAATTTAACCGAATATTAACTGTATATGACAACTTTGCTTGTATTGGTTGTGGCTGTAGAGGGTTTTCCAGCGCGCAATGCGCATGGTGTGGTTCATAAGCGTAATCTGCCGCAGTCCGTGATGAGTCCCATTCCGGATTTGCGCAGCGGACTGGACGATCCCCCAACTTCTCCTGCTTTCCAAGGTAAACCATTTAATTAAACTTGGCCATTGACATTATTTGAATCGTTAGGGACACATAGCTCAAAATTTTTGCAATGATCGGAGATGTGTTCAATTAGTTTACACGTAATAGACTGTTCCGTTGGGCTTTTTAGTCAGTGCGCCGACGCTCGTGCACCTTCGTGCTGTTTTATTTATGTAGCTACTTGTAGTTTGTCTTGTGCATGATTATGATTTATTTTAATGTAGAACTCGTTTACTGACTAACTTTTAAGCATGTTTTTATATTCTTGTGCCTTAAATCTTTTTTTTGTTTTTAACACTACATCTTTACGATTAAATTGTCTAACAGTAATTTGTGCTGGAAATAACAAAACAACTACTACACTTCACAACAACCCTTGTTTAGTTGTTAATAGTAACAGGTCAAAACGGACTTGCTTAAGCTTATGTAAGCGATGTAATTATTTCATATTAAAAATAATTTTATAGCTTGTATCGATTTTCATTTATGATCTGCTTGAAATATTATTTTACTTTCTCATACTCTCAAAATGAAAGTGTCCATCACGAATAGCTTCTTGAATGTTTACAAAAACTACCTTTTAGGCCAAAGGAATCCAAATACGAAGATTTTAAAAGAATGTCTGTTTAGCTGTGGTTGGATGGGTAAGTATCACAAAGCATATTAGATTTGAGAGAACAGATTTGCAGAAAATTATCTTTATTTATTATTTAATAAAAATTTCAATTATATATTTTCCTTGTCACGAATATAAAAGTACAAGTTTCAATTAAAAGGTTTAGGTTTAATTATTGTTTCATTTAATATAATAAAGTTGCTGCTTTGATATATTTTTTCCCAAAAATAATATATGATTTTGCATCTCATTACCTATATTAAGACTGTCCACGATAAAAAGAAATGTCGAACAAAACTAACTATACCGAAGAGTTCTAAAATTAAATTGTATTAATTTTTATCAATAAATATTACATTAAGAAGTAAACTTCTCATTTGTTATGAATGCACGAATTGTATCGACTGTCGCTTCCAACTTTTTCTTAAACTCTGTTTTATCTGAAATGGCTTCTTTGCTCTTCTTTAAATTCTGCTGTACTTTACCCCAGTATTTTTCCATGGGACGCAATTCTGGGCAATTTGGAGGATCCCATGGTATGACATTAATGTTGTCATACCAATCCAAGGTGTATTTTGCCTACTCATTACAGACACATAAAAGAGCATTTGATCTACTCATTTTATTTATCTTAAAGAATAACATTAACAGTAAATTATTAAGACGCTACTTTGGTTACTAACACAAACCATGGCAATTAAGGATATATGTCAAAAGATTGCAGCCAAAAGGTTGCGCGACAATAGATCGCTGTCAAAATGTCGCACGATAAATGATCGCATGCGACAAATGATTGCATAGGAAAATAACTACATTATTACAGTAAAAGATTTCTGTATTGAGATTAATGATAGTGCGACAAATACTGTGTAAGTAAACTTCCCTTCACACTTTGTCCAGGCTTAGGACTGACAGTAAAAATACTGGCGTGTTTAAAAGTGATCGCTATACTCACTAACACTTTTAAACTTTTAATTGTATCAAAAATTTAAAAAAAAAAACAAAAAACACAAAAACGAGAAAAACAAACTTTTAAACATACCAGTATTTTTACTGCCAGTCTGGACAAAGTGTGAAGGGAAGTTTACTTACACAGTATTTGTCGCGCGATCATTAATCTCAATACAGAATTTTTTTTTTGAGAATATAATGTAGTGAACATACACGATTTTTTTTTTTATCTTAACGTATGAGTAGGTATACCGGGTGACAATGAGAACAGCTTATATCTCCTTTATTTATGAATTGATTTGGATAAAATTTGGTATGTGGATACTAGACACAATTTCTGATTGACTGATAGATGTAGTTGAAATGGTCAACTTCCGGTTTCACCGGAAGTGCCATTAACTTTATTTTTTTAAATGAATCGCCCTATATATTTTAGGTTTTTTGAAATGCACAGCTCAAATTACATACGATACTTTTGCTAAATTTTAATTTTTCTAAACAAAAAATTCTTTTATTTTTATTCTATTTTTTCTCATAGAAGGCCGTGATTGGAGAAAATGTGTTCTAAATGACTCTAGTAACTCATAGTAAGACATATTTTATTAATTTGATCAATAACAAATCGTTCATGAAGGAATATACACGATTTTTTTTTTATCTTAACGTATGAGTAGGTATACCGGGTGACAATGAGAACAGCTTATATCTCCTTTATTTATGAATTGATTTGGATAAAATTTGGTATGTGGATACTAGACACAATTTCTGATTGACTGATGGATGTAGTTGAAATGGTCAACTTCCGGTTTCACCGGAAGTGCCATTAACTTTATTTTTTTAAATGAATCGCCCTATATATTTTAGGTTTTTTGAAATGCACAGCTCAAATTACATACGATACTTTTGCTAAATTTTAATTTTTCTAAACAAAAAATTCTTTTATTTTTATTCTATTTTTTCTCATAGAAGGCCGTGATTGGAGAAAATGTGTTCTAAATGACTCTAGTAACCCATAGTAAGACATATTTTATTAATTTGATCAATAACAAATCGTTCATGAAGGAATAAAATTTGCAAAATGTGTTTTTTGAGACAAAGTCAGTTTTTTTAAATGGCACCTACCAAGGGCCATCATGCCATTAAATAGAAAATTTATTTACCAATCTAACGATATGCATCATGGACCACCTTATCTTCATATGAAACCGAAAAATGTTTAATTAATAATTTTTTTTTTAAATTGGGAAATACCTAAGCAAATTTGGCAACACTGTCGTATATAATTTGAATCGTAGATTTCGAAAAACAAAATATACAAAACAACCCATTTAAAAAATCAAAGTTAATAACATTTCCGGTGAAACCGGAAGTCGGCTATTTTGATTGTATTTGTCTCTCAATTCAAAATTATGTTTATTATCCTTGTAACAAGTTTAATTCAAATCCGTTCATAAGTAAAGGAGATAGAGACATGGCCCTGATCTCATTGTCACATTGTCACCCGGTATAGTTATTTTTGTATGCGATCATTTGTTGCATGCGATCATTTGTCACTTGCGATCATTTATCGTGCGACGTTGTGACCACGATCTTTTGTCACATGTGATCATTTATCGTGCGACATTTTGACCGCTATCTTTTGTCACGCGACCTATTGGCTGCGATCTTTTGACATGATACCGGCAACTAATTCATACCTACTATTTATTTTGTTCCAAATGTATAATCACGGAAAATGTTAACCTATTGCTAAAAAAAATTATAAATGCAATGATTATTCAAATAGGAAGAATTGAATAAAATCTTGTATTAGACACGACGATAAAAGTTACAGTTATCTTTTCTGGAATCATTAACGTCTTGGCGATTCACTCGTGGATAAAATTCAGCTTTATTGTCTTATGTAATAAATATCTATAGTTTATTCAGATTCAAGATAGAGCAAAATATGCAACCCAAATTACAAATATCAGCAGTAAGTTGATTACTAATATGATTTTATTAAAATTTAGATCAGAGAGATGTGGCTTTGGTGCTGTCTTGATGAGTGTCAAAATCCATGTGTCATGTTTTTAATATGAATCTTTGCTTAAGGAAGGCATTTGCAGCATTTTTTAGGGGGTAAATTTATTTTCATCACATTCAGCAGATTTCATTTAGGTAGAGTTGCACAATTTTCCACTTTCAAGCTTTGCAAATTCGCCAAAAACTAGAACCTCTATATTATACCGGGTGACCATAAATGGTTGTGATTTTTTTTTCTTAGGTTGGCACTGTTTATGTTGGTGACACTGTAAGTCTATGTCAAATTCGAGATTAGCAGGTTAGGTTTTCCGTTAGTTTTGGCACAAGCTGGCGTAAAATCTAACCTGCTCACTTCGAATTTGACATAGACTTACAGTACCACCAACATAAACAGTGACAACCTAAGCAAAGAAATCACAACCATTTATGGTCACCTGGTACTACGTACATCCCATGATCTACATTTCAATAAAATCGAATTAGTAATCAACTGACTGTTGATATTTGTAACTTGGGTTGCAGATTTTGCTCTATCTTGAATTTGAATGAACTATATTATTGTTATTCTTTCAAACTTGGCACTACTGCAACCTTACACGAATATAATTCTTCATTCTTTTTAATTTTATGTGCGTATGATTACAAGCTTTGACATTTTGACCAGGATTTCTGTCGGTTCTTTTCTTCCTTCAATTGATCAAGTTTTCTTGTAAAGTACATATTTTTTCTATAATAACTGTCAAATTGTTACAATGTTGGTAGATATGTGAGTAAAACGCTATAAAATTTTTATGCCTCGTGTTTGTTATATCTTTTTCAAAATTATGGTTATGTATCAATTTTGAATGTCAAAGATTCTTAATTTGAACTCTTGACAAATTTCATTTTTACTTCCTTTTACGATAAAGGAAGTATTGGATTCACCCCAAAAATTCGAAATTGAGTTTTCAACAGATCTTCACGTTTTAGAGTCCCCTGATCCCAAAAAACATATTTTTTTTCATTGGTCTGTGTGTCTGTCTGTCTGTGTGTCTGTCTGTCTGTGTGTCTGTCTGTGTGTCTGTCTGTGAACAGAATATCTCAAAAACGAAAAGAGGTATGGCGTTGAAACTTCATATATAAGTTTTGTGTACTATGTAGATAAGACAGCAAGCTTTTGAAGAAAATCGCATAACCGGAAGTAGGGGTTTACTCTTGTGATTTTTCAGTTTTTTTCGATTTTTTCAAAAACGGCTCTAACGATTTTTTTCAAACTTCACATTTTTATTACATTTTTAATGTGCATTGACGTGAGATAGGTGATTTTCCAGTTGAATACTTTTAAAGTGGGTTTATTTTGTTTTTTTTTCTATTTTTTTTATTAACTCCTATTTTAAATAGAACACCCGGTATATTATTACATTTTTCAATTCTGCTTAAGATTTTAGAGAAAATTTGTCTCTTCAACTAACGCTCTATTTTGTACCGTTTTTGTAGAATTCGTAATTTTTGAAAATTTTTGACAAATGCTTAAAAATTAAAAATTAAATTTTTGACTAATTATAAGATCACTGTAAAAGGAAGTTGTGTGAGTGTATCACACCAGATTTTTTTACATGGAATTAAACATTCATTATGTTTATTTTTAAATATTGTCAGTTTAATAATTAATAAATTTGCAATATTTTACTATGCTGTTCGTTTTAGCCACTACATATCTGTCAAAATGACAAATCATTTTTTTAGTGGAAAAAAAGAACTAAAAACCTATGTACCAACATTATTAAAACTAGGGACCCTGCAGGAATGCAACTTATTCCTGAGATAGTTGAGCTTGACAATTATAGAAAAAACAATGGACTTTAATTCTTTAGACAGTCTTGGTTGGGAGAATCTACGGTTATGGTTCTGCTCCATAATGTTACACTAGGAAAGAGAGAGTTCTCAAGGGAGTCCAGTGATGGTGGTCCCACAGCGCCGAATTTTCTTTACAGAGGTGCAGGTGGTACAAACATAAGTTTCCCTTATGGTTTCAACATAACCAAGACATACTTGTAAGGTCCCATCTTTTGCTCAAGCAATATGCATGTATTTATCTTTGTCTTAATTACGCTGTCAAACCTGAAGCAAAAGTCCAAAATTCACACTGTCAAGAAGTTATATGTAATGATAGGTACATCAAACTCATATCAATATTGTATTTTCAGTTAATTTCAAAGTAATGGGATCACCTTATGCATTGTAGAAAGTTTTTCTGTGTTGGTTTTGATCAGGGCCGTAACTAGGCAAACTTTTATTGTAGGCAAGCCAACATTTCTGCGCTCTTCAGTACAAAAACGATATACGTGACAAAAAATACTAATGACACTATATGACTTCTACATTAATTTATCTCCGGATATATGATGTAATTTATTCAAACAAACAGGTAGGTATTCAAAAATAAATCCAACATTATGTATTCAAACATTTGAAAAATAATTAACTTAATTTTAAAATAAGAAAATACAACAAATAAAATGAGAACAGAAAACAAGATTAAGATTAGAAAACACAATTCTAATTTAAAAAAGCCCATATTATTATGTAGTCAGTAGAACATTTTACAAATTCCTATATATAAACATACAGTGCACTCAAAATCGGAACGCCACTTCGTCATTTATAGCGCAACGATAAGCATATGCATTTATCAGTGAACACTGGTTTAAATCCCACTAGCTGCAATGTTTTTTTTTAAATCTCCAAATTTATGTAATTCGGTTTACTAAGTGTTTCTGTATTATTAGCAACATTAAGGTATTTTGTACCTATTTTGTAGAGAATCTGGAAGACTTCCATAATTCGATCTAGCAAAAGTTGCTTTTCTTGCTGCAGCGCGCTTTGTGTATTAAAGATGTTGAAAACATTTTCGTTTGTAACCTTTTTATTTTAAAAATGCAAAAATTATTTTAATTACAATAAGACCACCTATGTGGTGAGCTCAAACGCTAGTAAAGACATATCGATATGTTAAAAAAATACAATATAAAAAAATAATTACATATGCGTTGTAACATATGAACATAGAAAAAACTAAGCTTCTTGTTCTTTTTAATTGTTATTCGTTGATAACGAGGGCAGATTGTCCCTCGAAACATTCGTTATTAATATTTTCGTTATTTAATATTTTTAATTTGCAGAGTGGCGAAATGCCCAAATAAGAATTTGAATTGTAGAATAATGTTCTGTATTCTCAGCAACACTGTCACACTGTTGTGTAATAATCAGTATATTTACATCGAGAAGCTTTTTCTGTCAACAAGTAGTATGCTACATTCGGGAATACTATTTTTTAAAATCCTTAATCATAAATGCCCTAAGTATTTATACAACAGGATTAGCTTTAGAACAGATGTACATCATCTCAACTTGAGGCATAGGGGATTATTAACTATACCCTTACATTCCAGTTCTCTATTTCAAAGGTCATACTCTTATCAGATTTCTAAATTCTACAATTCACTTCCCCCTATGCTTAAGTCCGATAACTTTCAAAAATTCAAACAGGGGCTCAGTGTTGCTCTATCCGATAAACAGTTGGGCTTGCATTAACTATTCCTAATTTGCGAGAGTTTTGTACTTATATATGCAGCGTCAGGTCACTTAATTATAAGTGACTTCTAATTTAATATATCTTTTGGCATTCCACAACTCTGATTTCTTTACGTCGTAGGTTAAGTGGAAGAACAGGACACCTCCTGAACTTCGCCTCGTGATTGTTTTGGCTTACTTGCTGTAAGTTGTTTTGCTGTGCTCTCTTTTTATACTTTTGTGTAAGCTGTGAAACAATAAAGAATGTATTTATTTATTTATTTATTTATAAGCCTTGCATCAGGCCAATTTCGATAATTCTTTTTTTTTATATAAAAGTGTTTTAAACTGAACAAATTCTACCGGGAAAGTGATTTTAGCGAAAAATATTATAGTAGTGGAACAAGTAAACTTGCAACATCGGTCTGTGGTGTTATGCTGATTGTTGCAATGGACAACTGTATCAGCGATGAGCCCAAAGCAGTGAATGTATATGTAATATCAGTGGACCCGCTCCAAC
>CALNHX010010219.1:0-42332 GCA_940337035.1 Agriotes lineatus | reverse complement strand
GCGCTTATAAGTCAGAACCACAATGCTGAAACAGCCATAGAACATCTACAACACTCTCTCAACTCGACGCTAGAATGGTTCAACAAGTGGAAGATAAAAATCAACCCACGTAAATCGCAAGCAAAAAATATTCACTCTTAAACGCTAAGTGCCCTTACCTACTCTCAAAATATACAACAATGAGATCCAATGGATCCCTAAGGATTCAGCAGTTAAGTACTTAGGAGTATATTTGGACTCTCGCTTAACTTCGGAATTTCACATCAACCACAAACTAAACGAATGCTACACCAGACTGGGAATGCTTTACCCACTCATGAACCACAGCTCACATCTTCGAACGGAGTGCTCTGTTTTCCTCCATAAAGCAATCCTCCGGCCAATACTCACCTATGCCTGCCCTGCATGGAGTAGTACGTCGAAGACTAACATCAATAAACTACAGACTATGCAAAATAAAGTGCTTTGAATCGCAATCAAGTGTCCGTGGTTTGTGTGTAACATCCAAATTCATCAGGAACTAAATGTCCCACCTATAACTGAATTTATCACTAAACTTACACAGAAGTTCTTTCAAAACTTAGTTTTATGTGAAAGTGCTAATAAACTAGAACTAGGACAAATCCGATTCATTCCAATCTAGCCATCAAATGATATAAAAATGGAAATTACGACAAAAATACCAAATTATGTGATTTATTAGTAAACAAAGTTTTCCAAAATGGTTTTTGGGACAAAACTCAATTTTTTCAAATGGAAACATATTGGTAGCAAGGTACCCTGGAGTACTACCACTGATAAGGAATCTTCTAGTAAGCCCACTTTGCAACTGGCCATCAAAAATTTTTATATTTAATATTAAGTTTTGTTCTAATTAAATGGTAATAAGTTATTGAGGTGACTTTAAAAAAATTAAACATTTAACTAGTTAAATAAACGTTGATGTTGGCTTACAGGTGTTTCCATTGTATGTTTAAAAATTGTTTATAATTATTAATTTTGTGCAAAATTTCAGAAATGTATAAAGGAGATTTATTTATGTAAAATATCTAAAGGAAGTACTTGCTGATAGACAATGCTATGCTAGAAATAATTTTAAATTGCTTGAAAATCAATTTCCAAGAAGCCCACTATTGATCATCAATTAAAAAAAATGGATTTTTTAATTTTCTCTTAAGTGCAATTTTGATCGTATTAGTCCGAGGTTTCCCAGGCGGTATAGGTATAACCGTTAACTCGCCTATAATACGTTCATACGTTGCAGTGAGACTACTAATAGAGTTTAGTTGTCACTACATATGAGTAGATTCCTTATTAACGGAGGTATTGAATGGTTCCTTGGTACCAATATGGTTCCATTTGAAAAAATATTGCTTTTGTCCCAAAAACTATTTTAAAAAACTTTGTTTAGTATTAAATCACATAATTTAGTATTCTCGACACGATGTAAATTTTTCTAGCACAACATGGGTAGATTGGAGTAAATCCGAACAGTCATGGCACACTTAAATTAAAAAACTAGAAATTAAATTTTAATTGTTTTGATAATTGATATGTCACTTATATGGTATTATAAATTCAGAAAATTATCACTTCCGTTGAAACTGGAAGTCGAAAAAGATTATTTATAGGTATGTCAAAAAGTGAAGTTTATTTAGTACATTGCACCTAGTTTCAAAAATGTATCTTCAAGAATAACAAAGAAAGGGGGTGTACCATGTTCAAGTTACACCCGGTATTATAATTCACACTTACACTTACACTGCTATTTAGTTTTTATTTATAACAAGATGTAATGAACTGTAACTGTTTTCGGTACGGACCCAAAATCAATCAAAAATTTTGAAAGCTCGAAAATACCTTAATTAAACTAGCCTTGAAGGCAAACCACTTTAAATTCCTCTGTAAGGCCCGTGACAACGACATAGTTCCGAAAGGCCTACTTCTAACGGTTTCGATAAACGGCAAACGAGCAGCCTGGATTGTGAGAACAGTGAGCAAAGCACTGATTAGAGAACGAATTTACTACCATCTGTTCTCTAAATAACAACTCAAAGTGCAAATTGAAGACCTTCACACTACCATAAGAAACACGGTCAGTGAAAAAGACTAAGGATAAACGCGGCTACAAAGTTAAGTTAAAGTAAGGCTGGGAAAAACAAAAACAGGTTCACCTACAAAAGTTGGATCAATTGATTAAGAACAAGGATGCAGCAAAAACTAAAAAGAAAAAATCGTCATATATATATCTAGCAGGCAGCTGGACAAAACAGAAAAGACAGTACTAGAGGAGGGCCTAACCTACACGGTAACGCCAAGGTATATTCCGAAATTTGACCTCATAACCACCGTTGAAGAAATAGCAGCACGTCTAAATCCAAAAGAGGCAGAAGAGTATCGATGGAGAGCAAGGGAAGCCCTTGAGCCATCAAAGAGAATTAAATCTAATCTCACTAGAGCAGAGATTAGAGCGATCAAAGTTCTTAAAACAAAGTTACCATCAAGATACTACCTGCAGGAAAAGGCAATGCAACAGTGATCAGGGCTTCAAACATCTACTCAGAGAAAATCCAAAACCTGATCAACGCTGGAGAATACAAGAAACTTCCCACAGACCCAACGATGAAGATCGAACGAAAAATATACCAGACGCTGTACACACCCAAAGAGGAGTTCTTAGATTTCCACAGAATGAAACTTATTCCGCACTACAGCAAACCGCCTCACCTGTACGATCTTTCCAAGATACACAAAGAGGAAATACCCGTAAGACCGATAGTTAGTTCTATAAATTTACCATGCCATTCTTTGTCAAAGTTCCTGTTAACAATAATATCACCACTAGTGGCCAAAACAACATCTGCTGAACACCCTGTAGACAGGATCAAACAAACTCACATAGCTCCAAACAGACACGGATGGGACCATCAGGATCTCGGGACATTTCCCGAAAGGCCGATCCAATTGGTCCAATGTGGGCCGCGGTCTTTATAAATGTGACTGAAAGGTTTTGTTTCATTTGTAGAATTTCCATTTACTTTGGACACTTAGGTATATGTGACAATTTTTGAAAATCTGGATTTATCGAAAATTAAATATAATTGTACTTCTACTGCCGGTCAACAACCTTTTGGATTGACTAAATCAGAGAGGTGAGAGTTGTACCTTAGCCAAGCTATTCAAAACGGTTTGCTGTATCACGGGGCTTCCCCTTTTGGTTACGGAGTTTAGTGGGAGTCGCTTATGAAAATCTCAATAGAAATTATTTTCCTTTGCGAGAAAATTAGTGAGTAACCGTCGCGCAAGTTAGACCAAGCTTATTTTCTAATAACGGAGTGATTGTAGTTTTTCTAGAAGTTGGAAGTTTAGTTTGTTTTAAAATTAAAATGAATAAAGACAATAGTAAAAGTCAAACGAGGCGCGGCAAAAATACGCGAGACAAAAAGACGCAAAATGAACGAAGAAGCAAGGAAGTGCATATCTCTGGACACAATTTTTTTGAAACCTATCTCGAAAACTGCGGATAGTGTTTCTGTAGTGCATTTACTTCAAAGTATACAAGAAGCACCGACTCATATCGACACTCAGGAAAAATAAAGAAACTGTGAACGAATTCTGTGAAGTTGAGGTTATAGCTGCTGTAAGTAATAATGCTACACCCATATTATATGAACGTGAGCAAGAATCTTCAGAGATTGAGTTTTTTGAGTTTAAACACTTTGAACGACCCAATGTAAATGAGTTACATTTTTTTGAATACCACCCTCAGATTCCTAAAACATAAGAAAATATTCCATTTAATGTTAAAAAAGCTTTTGTTCGATCAAATAAAAATTCCAGACAGTGGTTTAGCTACAGTTTTAACAAAAAAGCCTTGTTCTGTACAGCTTGTTTGGCTTTTGGAGATACCGGTGAAACAAACAGTTTTACACAAGGTATGTCCGATTGGAAGCACGTATATCAAAGAATTGATGAACACGAGATATTTGTAAACCACCCAAAAAGTTCTGAATCGTACTTTTTATTTTTGAAATGTAAAACTGTGAATACACTTTTATTCAGCGAACACCTGAAGCAGCACAATAATCAAGTAACAAGTAATCGTAAAATATTGGAGATTGTTATTAATGTAATTAATTTAATTAGCAAATAAGGTCCTGGGAAATCGTGGGAAATTAAATGAATCAGCCTATTCGTTAGAAGATGAATATTTGGATATAAAAATGTTGAAATTCAATCCACATGCTACTCCCAATCAGATAAAACAGGAATTAAGTAGTTTTGAAAATAATTGGGGCAAATTAAAGTTATCCCTGGAAGAATCGTATCAAATTAATTACGATTTTGTTAACTGTAATGAAGAAGATGATGACATCCGCTCAAGAAGATTGCATATCCGCTCTAGAAGCTACTACGACTTGTAAAAGCTGCCAAAATTGTTCCATTTGCTGTTAGCTCATCCAAAATGTAATATGTTCTAAGGCGCTTACTCTGTGCTTTCTTTAGTTTATCAATATCTTTTAACACTCCCCATATCTCAAATGTCCTGTTGAAGGTCGTTTTCCATTCTAAAATGTATTAAGACTCGACTGAGAAACCGGTTATCTAACGAGAAGGTAGAGTCGTTTATGATTATGAACCCCAAAAAATCCATTTTAACAAGCATTGACAATGAGGATGTGATTAACTCCTTAGCAAATACAAGCACAAAGGCCGTTATTTATTAATTTCATATTTTACCAAATGCGCGAAGTCAATTTTATGCAATTTTTGAGTGCTTAATTCATAATTATTCATTCCTAATAATTACTTTAATAATGATAACAAAAACCATGTTACTGTTGATACTATACTAGGCGAATTATAAATACACAATTATAAAGTTTCATCAAGTCAACCTCATTATAAAAGCCATGAAAGGGAAAAAGTATGTTTTGTGTTTTTTAAGATATATAATTATATTATGTAATTGGGTATTTTGTTTTAATAAATATTAATATTGTTAAGATTTAAAATACTTTTAGCATACAACGTATATCATATTACTTCCTTTTACAATAAAGGAAGTATTGGATTCACCCCAAAAATTTTAAATTGAGTTTTCAACAGATCTTCACGTTTTAGAGTCCCCTGAACCCAAAAAACATGTTTTTGTTCATTGGTCTGTCTGTCTGTCTGTGTGTGTGTCTGTGAACAGAATATCTCAAAAACAAAAAGAGGTATGGCGTTGAAACTTCATATATAAGTTTTGTGTACTATCTAGATGCGACAGCAAGCTTTTGAAGAAAATCGAATAACCAAAAGTATGGTGTTTACTCTTGTGGTTTTCAGTTTTTTTTTCAATTTTTTCAAAAACGGTTCTAACAATTTTTTTCAAACTACATTTTTAATGTGTATTGATGGGAGATAGGTGATTTTCCAGTTGAATACCTCTAAAATGAGTTTCTTTTTTCTATTTTATTATTAACTCTTGTTTTAAATAGAACACCCGGTATATTATTAAATTTTTGAATTCAACTTAAAATTTTAAAAAAAATTTGTCTCTTGAACTAACGCTCTATTTTGTACCGTTTTTGTAGAATATGTATTTTTTTTTACAATTTTTGGATATGCTTAAAAATTAAAAATAAAATTCTTGGCTAATTATAAGATCACTGTAAAAGGAAATTGTCTGCGTGCATCACGCTAGATTTTTTTACTCGTTACCCATTTCATCTATGTCCAATTAGTTACAAATAAACATAAGTTTTTAAAATGTTCTGTGTATTACTCTAATTATTTCAAAACTATTAAGCTTTTCTGGCTGATATAAAAATATATTTTGCCCATATATACCTTGGGCCGGTCTGGGGCCATTTCCCGGGCCGGTGAACCCCAGCCCATCCGTCCCTGGCTCCAAATGACATCATGGTGAGCTTTGACATAGTAAGCCTCTTCACAAATGTACCGACAGATGACACTCCATCAATCATCAGAAACAGAAAACCGCCTCACCTGTACGGTCTACCCAAGATACACAAAGAGGAAATACCCTTAAGACCGATAGTTAGTTCCATAAATTTACAATGCCATTCTTTGTCAAAGTTCCTGTTAACAATAATATCACCACTAGTGGACAAAACAACATCTGCTGAACACCCTGTAGACAAGATCAAACAAACTCACATAGCTCCAAATGACATCATGGTGAGCTTTGACATAGTAAGCCTCTTCACAAATGTACCGACAGACACTACATCAATCATCAGGAACAGCAAACCACCTCACCTGTACGGTCTACCCAAGATACACAAAAAGAAAATACCCCTAAGACCGATAGTTAGTTCCATAAATTGACCATGCCATTCTTTGTCAAAGTTTCTGTTAACAATAATATCACTACTAGTGGCCAAAACAACATCTGCTGAACACCCTGTAGACAAGATCAAACAAACTCACATAGCTCCAAATGACATCATGGCGAGCTTTGACATAGTAAGCCTCTTCACAAATGTACCGACGGATGACACTACATCAATCATCAGGAGCAGCAAACCGCCTCACCTGTACGGTCTACCCAAGATACACAAAGAGGAAATACCCCTAAGACCGATAGTTAGTTCCGTAAATTGACCATGCCATTCTTTGTCAAAGTTCCTGTTAACAATAATATCACAACTAGTTGCCAAAACAACATCTGCTGAACACCCTGTAGACAAGATCAAACAAACTCGCATAGCTCCAAATGACATTATGGTGAGCTTTGACATAGTAAGCCTCTTCACAAATGTACCAACAGATGTCACTCCATCAATCATCAGAAACAGGCTGCAATTGGATGGCACACTTTCCGAACACACAGATCTTCAAGTAGATACAATAATGGAGCTATTAATCCATTCGCTGCGCATGACGCCATTTGGCGGCCTTCGTTGCGGACGCGTGGTGCGCATGACGCCATTTGGCGTAAAAGCTTGCGTTGGATATTACGAGTCAGTACTTTGTTAGCAGTGGCGCAAAGTATGTGAAATTTGGTGAGCATATAACAAAAGCTTAAGACGACTTGCAGCTGTAGCCGTTCTTAGTTCGGGCCGTTTTTTCTTGTGTTTGCACGAAGTGTTTGTATTATCGATATGAATGATAGTCAACCTTGTCCATCTGGCATTAAGCGGGCCAGATTTGAGGTAAAAGACCCCAATAACCTGACAGAGGATGAATTGCGCCATTTTCTTTACGATTCTGATAATGAACCCGATGAAAACGATAATTCTGATTCTACAGATACGTCGGTAGAGAGCGATAATGAGGTTGATGACGGTAAGTTAGATTTGCGTCTGTGTGTACAGGTTAGTTTATTACCTTATTTTTTTAATGGATATTATTCCTATGGATGAGGAGATTGACGAGACTGAGAGGGCACAAATTGAGGAGGTTATTGGTAATTGGCAAGACGATAATACAGGTAAAAAAACTTTAAATTTTTCTGCAACGAACAAAATGCTGGTTGATTTACCTGAAGATCCTGACCCGTATGCGTATTTTCGGCTTCTTGTTGATGACGATTTCTTACATATGATCCTAGAGGAGACTAATCACTATGCAGTTGACCTTTTTATAACAAAAGGTGGGCATAACAATGCCAGAATTGCTCGCTGGAAAGACCTAACACAAGAGGAACTGCTCAAGTTTATAGGTTTAGTATATCACATGGGCACAATAAAAATCAACCGATTACAGGATTATTGGCGGAAGAGCAGATTGTTCAATTTAAATTGTTTCTCAGACCATATGGGACGAGATCGCTTTCTAATAATTTTGAGGTGTTTGCACTTTTCTAGAAATCCTAGACCAAACGAACCCGTGCCTGAGGATCGGCTATTCAAAATTAGGCCAGTCCTGGACTATTTTAACAAAAAAATGCAGAGTTTGTATTATCCGGGAAAAAACTTGTGTCTGGATGAGTCTTTGGTGCTTTGGCGTGGGAGGCTTGTCTTTAGGCAATATATTGCCAATAAGAGACACAAATATGGCCTGAAATTATACATGTTGACCGAACCGAGTGGACTTATTCTAAATTTTGCGGTCTACACTGGCCAGTTAGATGCCCTCGGGGGTAAAGGACACGCCCAAAAGGTGGTTATGCATTTAATGAAAGACAACTTGAACAAAGGACATTCTCTATATATGGACAACTTCTATAACAGTTGCAATTTGGCAAAAGAATTATTAAATAAAAAAACGTACTGCACAGAAACGTTACGAAAAGAAAGAAAAGGTAATCCCAAAGAAGTCGTAGCGGCTAAACTAAAAGTGGGCGAAACAACTGCTAAATACTTTGACGGCATAATGGTGGGGAAATGGAGGGATAAAAGAGAAGTTACTTACATTTCAACAGAATTTGATAATGAAATGATGGCAGTTAGTAATAAAAGAGGTACTATAAAAGAGAAACCGCTTCCAATTATTGAATACAATAAATATATGGGTGGTATAGATAAGCAAGACCAGATGATGTCCTACTACCCATCTCTTCGCAAAACACTCTTTTGGTACAAGAAACTAGCAGTACACGTTTTACAACTTCTTTTATTCAATTCGTACACATTATTCTGCAAGTATTCTGGTAAACGTATGTCATTTTATGAATACCGTTTAGAAGTTATAGAAAAATTACTGCCGGAAGTGCCCTCTGATCAATCAAAAGTAACCAAACACGTCCCAAGCAAAATAGGCACCACAGAAGAAAATCGAAGACCTAGGAAGAGGTGTCGCATGTGCAGCCAGAGCAAAATAAGGAAAGACACAGTTTGGGAATGCCAAGCTTGTCCGGAAAAACCCGGTTTATGCGTTGACAAATGTTTTGAACTATTTCATAAAAAGGATTAAAGAAAATGAATTGCTTCTTTGTTTAGTTATTTTTTTGTAACGATTTTACCGTAACTTAAGTTTTTTGAATTTTTTTCCTTTGTGTTCAAAGCTAGAGTATCTGACTTGAATTTTATGTTCCAATGATTATTATATATGTATTATAATAGCTTATTTACGTTATTTAATTTTACTTGTATTTTAATTTTTAAGTTTTTTGTTTTCTGTGTTTTTTAAGTAGAATAAATGTTAATAAACAAGAAAAAGTTGAAAATTAACCATTTCTTATTATTCCATTGCTCATACCAACGCAAAAAACTATATATATTAACTAACGCCATTTGGCGTCGTGAGCACATTATGTGAAAAGATACAGAATGTGCGCATGACGCCATTTGGCGTTTGCTTCTGGACACAACACTGTTGACCTTGAAAGCACATTTTAGTTAAAGATCATAAACTATCGCTACGTAAAACCACATTTATAACGAAAAACACTTGCCGCTCCTGGCGGTAGGCGCAAAATTTCCATGAGCAGCGAATGGGTTAACAATCTGCATTAAGACCACATTCTTCCAAGCAGACGAGCAGTTCTACCAACAAGAGTTTGGAGTTGCCATGATATATCCACTATCTTGAGTAGTCAGTAACATCTACATGGAAGACTTTGAACAACGAGCTATAACTCAATATAAAAACAAGCCTAGTCTATGGCTGTGATACGTAGATGATACTTTGTAATATGACCCCATGGAAGAGAGATGCTTGATGGCGTCCTGGAACATCTTAATGTTCAAGCCCGATCAATTAAGTTCGTGATGAAAATAAAATCGGAAGACAAACTCCCATTTCTAGACTTACTAGTGCAGAAGAATGGTGACACAGTACAAACAAAGGTATATCGGCAAGCAACCCACCACCATTCGAACCACCATAATAGCATGAAACGTGTTATCGCAAAATGCCTATATAGCTGAGACAAGACCATATGCTCAGAGGAAGATCTTAAACGGGAAATTGAGATAATCAGAGAAACGCTGCAAGCTAATAGCTACCCAAAAGGAACTCTAAACCAAACACTAGAAGCGATGGACAGAAATATAACACTGGCATAAGATGAAAAAACAGAGTTTACAACCACGGCCGTAATACCATACATCTGAAGAGTTTCCCACAAACTGAGAAAATCGGAAATAGATTCAACATAAGAACTGCCTTCAAGTCCATAACAACTTTTGAGAGGCATGATGAGGCATACGAAGTCTCAGAATGAAGACCACAGTTCAAAGAACTGTATCTACAGCATACCGTGCGAGTGTAGAAGACAATACATAGAGGAAACGCAATAACCTCTATGAGTGAGATTAGTGCAAGGATATTAGAAATGGTGAAACCACCAAATCCAAGATTGCAAAACATGTCTGGAACGAAGACCACCGCATACAATGGGATAACACATCAATAGCACCTAAAGAAAAAAACAAGTCTGATAGAAAGCTGAAAGACGCTACATTCATACATAGTTCTGGCAGAAGATCGAATTTGCCAGGCTAGCGCAGAAATAAAGTCCAATTGTATGCCACTACTGCACAATTACAAAAATAGTCTACTGCGCATACACCAATAACATATATTATATACAGTGCTAATATACAGAATGCAAACATAGGCAGTCAAATGTGCGAGAATATAGTTTATGGGCTTTGTATGCGTTAGACAGAAATAGACCTCCCAGCAAACACGTTATATTGATGTTATGCAACACAAAAGTAACAATGTTAACTAACATTTGTTATGTTTGTGATACATAACTGGAACATAACAAATATGAAATTAATGTTATGTAATGTTTGTTATATTGCTGTTATATAACATGTTTTATAACAAAAATATAACATTGCAATATAACATGGTTACATATTTTCCACGTAACAGGTTTGTAACTTAAGAGATTACATATATATAACATTATTATATTACTGCTATATAATAATGTTGATTAATATCAACTCTATCTACCAATTATACTAACTGTTTTCTGTTTGTCACTTTTTGGCAACAGGTCGACATCAGGATCAGAACAATGTGGCACTCCGTTACTTGTATTTGCACGTGGTTTTACTTTAGGTAAATATTAAATAAATGTAAGTATTTAATGTTCTATGCATATTAATTAACCTTTGGAACCCAAAGCTTTTATTTCGTTTGAGTAGGTGGGCTTGCTTTATTTGCCTTTACAGCTAATTTTTAAGCCCCTGTCCCATTGTAAAAATATTTAGAAAAAGTTTTTATAAAAGCGAAGTGACGTCACGTTCCATCAAAATATGTTATTAAGGCATGTCCCACTGTCAAATTTTGCCCAAAGTTTTTATAAAAACGTGATCAGCAGCAAACTTTTATATTCAAAGGCAGCAAATCTGAAAAGTAAGGTTAGATTGCCGTGTTTTGGTTTGATGGTTTTGCCCCTTTTACAAGACTTTTTTATGCTTGTCTTTTTCGCCTTACAATAGAAAACTTATACATGAGAATAAAAAAGTACTATTTACAGGACTTACAACAAGTTTGATATAATATGCTCCTCTTCCAATAATACAAAAATATGTACAGGTAAATGTTGGGCTAGGGTTAGGTTTATATGCGAAATCGCATATAAGGTGGATTCACGCTGGTATGTTAATTCCATTGATGTGGTGGTTTGTTTGTTAGATGACATGCCCGTCATTTTTAATTACATAAAATCAAATTTAAATAAAAATTACATGCTATTCACAACACGTCAAAAATGAGATTACGTGTTAAGCGTTCGCACAGCAGTTTCAAATGCCTAGTAGGCTGGGCTTAGCCATTAACATGTAATAAAGCACCTGCTTTTATAAAAAATTAATAATAGGAATCGTTCTATTTCCAAAGTTTTTATTAAAACCTTTTACGTGACGCCTTAAACGGTTAATTTGGCGATACTATTTTTATAAAGACCTTACACCCGCAAGGGTAGAAAGGTCTTAGGATTAAGTAAGTAAGTATTTTTATAAAACTGTGGACTGTAATACACTATCAAAATTCTGTTCATAAAATTGTTTATAAAAATTCTTAGTGGGATCTCTCTCTCTCTCCGGGTGCCGTCTCAGTTTCTGAGGTTAGCGATCACCATGGCATATTTCCATCTATCACGCGCTGTATGTATAAGCCTTTCTATGTTCATCCTCAACCAATTTCTTAGTGGGATAGGGGCTTTAAAAATATCTCAGGCACATTTTATAGCGTTTTAAAAGAAAAGGCAAGAATTTGTTGCAATATATTATTTACTAAAAGTAAAAGCCAAAATTATTAAGGAAACACTGCAGCACTGATACATTCATAAAAGGCAAAATGCACCACAAATAATGTAAAATTGAGTTAAATATAAATTGCACCTGGCTTCGGTCTCGAAAGGTTTATATGAGAAAGTGTGATTAATCATTTTTTTAAAACAATTTATTATCATTGCATTGTTGTAGTATTACAGAAAATAAAATGCGGAATGCTAAAAGGAGGAACATCCATATTTTATGTCTAATTTTAGAAGCAGTATTCATGAACTATACGTCATTAAAAGAGAACGAATTTGAAAGCCTAGGAAGCGAGTGGTTTCGATTTGAAAAATAGTGCTTTGTCCGAGAATAAAAACTGAAACGTAATTTTATATTTGAGTAATTTTTATTGTTGAAAGTGCAATGTAGTAGTGCAATAGTTTTGTAGTACCTGAAATAAAATACTAATGTAATAAATGTGTTTTCGTTTTTCCCTATGGTAACAGTTTGTACAGCAATGGTAAGTCTAGGATGATTTCTATCTGAGCCTCGTCATTGGGATCGTTAATATTTGCGACACTGCATATCTAACAATCAATTAACAATTTTTAAAGAATGGAAAAGGTTTTCAGGTTGTCTACTTAAATCAAACATTTCTCATATAATTAGCAGAATGTCAACCATGTGGCTCAAATATGAATTACTGTGTACGTTACATGACTACAATATCCGTTTGACAAATAATAAGGATATGACAGTATTATAGGTAAGTCCTGATAATAAATAACATGCACTATGCCTAAATATAACGGTTATAAATCTGTAATATAAATGTTACATAACGACAATAATAAGGTTGCATAACAAACATATAACAGCAATGTTACTTGTTGAAACAGTTACATAACAGTAATATACCTGTACTGTTACAGATATATAAAATTTTTTATAACTGTTACATTGCAGTTATAATACCTTGAGTGGGAAATTGAAACTTACATGCAACAAACATGTAATAACCTGGTGATGTTACATGTAATATTTGAAAGAACAATGTTATATAGTGTATATGTAAATGTTATTTAACTGTGTTTGCTGGGCTATATGCGATTAACATCTAGCATCTGCAGAATGAAGGTGTTTTGTTTTCAGAAAACCCTGAATCATAGGATACTAGTTTTTAAATCGTATGTGTTTATTTCTGTCAAACGCGTACAAAGTCCATAAACTGTATTCTAACTTATTTGACTACATATGTTCGCATTCTGTATATTAGCACTGTATAAATTTTATAACTAAAATATATGGCCACACTAGTGGTAAGGGTATAACTAAAATATATGGCCACACTAGTGGTAAGGGTGAGAGACTCGTAATCACAAGCGATCAGTGGTCTCGAGTTCAAGCCCGGGTGGGCAAGAGCATACGTGAGAAAGACATACAAAAATCAGTCCTCAGGACTAACCAGGAGTTCATTCACCTGATGACGGAAGTAGATCAAAAACTTCTGAAACCTAGTGTGAACACCTGAGACAGTAGAAAAAGTCCAATAAAACAACTCAAAGTCTCATAGTTATTCTGGAAATTTCGCCGTCATAATCATTACTGCCTTGGAAAACAAAGCGTTGCAGTTTGCCAGAAAACTAATTTTATTCAGTAAATGATTCTTTATTAAACTATAAACTCACCTGTCACACAGTTGAAATTTTTCTTTTCCACTAGGTACTATTTAGTGAATCTGTTAAGAAAAAACTGCTATATTGATACTTTGTAAAGTTTCTACCGGCAAAGAACCCTTATTATTAAAAATGAATAACGGTCAATAATACTATTTCTATGGTAGATAAACTCCTATACTTAGTGAAATTCCAGTAATTGTTCATTGAAAATGATCTGCTGAACTTGACACAAAATTGTTGTTTTGACAACTTCAACAAACTTTGTTTTCAAAGGTACTTGTGATTATTGCAGTTTTGATTAAAATAATTCAAAATATATAGAGATATTTTATTTTAAACCAGGCAAAGCTGGATTTTAAATACAAATCTTTATTTATCTATCATACCTCTCCTAACATAAATCCTGGAACACTCAGAATAAAAATTAAATTTTTAAAAAGGGTATTGTTTATGGAAAATAATGAAACCTCGCTTAAGCTGACACTGGTGGTTTAAAAAGAAATATTTGCTTAATAGAGATGTACACGTAACAGAGCGTTGTTTCGGAATAAATCAATAATTGACAATATAATAAACTGATCTCTAACTCAAATGTATTGTTGTATAAAAATTAACAAAGTCAATTCAAAATGTTATTTAAAAAGTCTGAAATCGTTGATTTCATCTTTCTGATGGACATTATATTTCATCAAACTGTATTGCTGAAGTCACTATTTCTAATAACTTAAACTCCATTCGGAAGTTACAAGTGGAGAAGCACAATAGGTCTTCTAGACCGCAGTGCATGAGACACAGAACAAGAATACCAAGAATAATAAGTATAAATAGATAAAAAACAATTGTAAAATCATTCAACATGAAAGCTTCATATGAGTAACACCACCGCCAACAAAGCCTATATTCTTTTAAATCCATACTATATTATTGGAGCAATGATGGTTTTGCTTCATACGCTACCTTATTTTATACTACAGGTAAAGTACATTCAAAATAACAATAACAACAAATACATTGAAAAGACCTATTATCATGTTCAAAATTGTGTTTGGTGATTTTAGATAGATAATCAAAATCGATAGAAATTTGTAACTTCAACTATTGGTGGATCGTCAAAACAGTAGTAAAAGTTATTCAGATCAAAAATGTTATTGGATAAACAAATAATCTTTACTTTTAACATTTTGTAGAAACTCAATCAGTACAAAACGCAACATAAAACGTGTTATTGTTTCAAATATAGGTATCTTTAACATACATACATATTTCAAGAGTTTATTATTATCGGTTGTAAATGTTTAGTTTTAGTGAAAAGTAGACACTTCTGCTAGGGAAAAGCATTTCTAAACAAGGAAATATGTATGTGCGTAGATATGTGCTATATTTTTGAGCTGGCAATACGTTATATGCTTACCTGAAGCCTGTGACTGAAGAATTAGACAAGACCCCTCGTTGCTAGTTTAGCAAAGTTTTGATATTGTTCGGAAAGAGAAGGATATTCACATTGTAAATGCTTGTAATCAGTTGCTTACTGGAATATAGACATTTACAAATACTGTTAATAGTACCTGTAGGTAATAATACATACCGAAAGCTGTTAAAAATACAAGTGATTAGTATCTCGACCTGGAGCGTTTGAAAATTGTATTGAAGCTACCAGATTCATGTAGTGCACTCGATTAATAAATACGTGACCCTCGATTCACACCAGTCAACACCAACTTAAGGACTTTTAGGTTATGTTACCGCAGGTACGTTCTGAAAATTTGTAACCAAGGTTTTATGCCAATACATCATCTGATTAACGATTGCTAAATTTCAAGGTGTAAGTTTCACAAGTGACTTTTATAAACAACTGTATTGAAAAACCGAACACAATTATCTACACCTACCTCAGCTAGCAATGCAGACAACGTGGACTGGACATATTAAATCACTCCTTGCCTTATACTCGCGTCTACAGACAGGAACAGGAAATACAGGAATATGGCTACCTGGCTTCCGTATGCGCACATTGACGCGCCAAATTTAAATGAAGATATCTTGTATGGAAATACAGCAAATTGATAAATTGTTGGTAAAATTAATTTAATATTTTAAGGTTTGTAGAAAAAATATCAAATACTATGAGCCCAGAATCATATCATTTGGCCCAGATACGTAAAGCTCTTACATTTGCTGGTGTATTATTTGGAGTTAGTCCCAAATTTGGGTTATCTGCTATTGATCCTGTTGTTTTCGAGTTCCACAATATTTCATACACTATAATACAAATATTGGAATTTTTTGAAAATTTTGCCGCAGGAATTACGAGGACTAAGCAAATTGCCAATAGCTTTATCAAGTAGTACCATTTTGTCAAAAAGCGTACAGACACCAGACTGTCAATATGTTATTAAACAACAAACAGCTTGTTTCACTTCTACCAAAACATGCCACGTTGAACGAAATAATATTTTGATCATATGGGCCACATGAAATGAATTGATAATTTATTTTTAATTTTGTGTTTCTCGACTATCTTTTGTAATTTGGTATTGCTAAAGCTGTTTAAAATATTGCTAAGAACTCCTACAATTATGATGTATGAATATTGGCCAAAAAGATGTTCTTTTGCGGGTACAATATAAAGATACCTGAACAGTCTTAACTGGACCAAACGATGTGATTCTGGGTTAATATTAATATGTCGGAGGTTTTCCTTTCACATTCGTATATACAGGGTGACGCACATAAAGTGTTACAGAGCAATAGCACTCAAACTATTGATCACATCCAAAAATGTGTCAGACAAAAGTTTCAGTGTTCGAGAAGGCCGTCATACTGGACTACCCTATTTTTTTATAGGTGCAGGCGCTGAAACTACGTCAAGGTCAACTCCACTTTTTTAAATGGAACCATGTATTTTTTTTGCGATAACATTATTACCGATTTGAAGACAAATTCAGCGACCTGAAACACGAGGTCATTCTAGTCACGCAAATTATAAAAATAGTAGAAAAATCGAAAAATGCAACAGTGCAACAAACACGAGTCAACACGACGGTGCACCACCCCATTATGCTCTGTGTTTAAGACAAGTGATGAATGAGATTTTTGGCGAAAAGTGGATAGGACCAGGCGGTCCTGTAGCTTGGCCACCTCGATCTCCAGATCTAACATCAGCAGATTACTTTTTATGGGGTTTTGTCAAAGATCGCGTAATGACGGTAGCACCTACCACGCCTGACGACATGAAAGGCAGAATACGACGAGCATGTACCGAAATTACACCACAAATGTTAGCTGAAGTTAGAAGGTCATTTCATCAGCGAATTAACAAGTGCTTACAAGTCGAGGGTCATCACTTCGAGCATCTTCTGTAGGTAGAACCAAACCAAGGTTAGTGGATCCTTTGAAAGTGATTATTCCGATATTTTTCGATTTTTTGACTATCTTTATACTTTGCTAACTAGAATGACCTTGTGTTGCAGGTAGCTGAATTTGTCTTAAAATCGGTAATAATGTCATCGAAAAAAAAATACATAGTTCCATTTAAAAATCTGGAGTTGACCTTGACGTAGCTTCAGCGCCTCCACCGATTAAAAAATAGGGTGGTCCAGTATGACGGCCTTCTCGAACACTGAAACTTTTGTCTGAAACATTTTTTGATGTGATCAATAGTTTGAGTGCTACTACTCTGTAACACTTTATGTGCCTCACCCTGTATATTTTAAAATAGGGAATATTACTTTTTCACTGACTGTACATGCACATAGCAAAGAAAATTATAGAAAAAAAAACATTAAAATCATTTTCATTATTTTTTATTTTGAAAATATCAGTATTAAACAGTGACATTTAAAAGTTGCACTGCCGTAATATCTGCTTCTTTTGAAGTTGGTTTGGTTACTTTCTGATTCTGATCACGTTTTCCAGCTTTCTTTTTCATTGAAAATAATTGCCGCTGTTTGTCAATTGACTTATTATGTGGTACATTTTTGATAATTGAAGGGATCTTCTTTTCAATGTTTTTTCCATTGCTAAAAGAGTCGGATCCAGAGGGGCTGTAATTTCCTTAAATGTTTCCAGTTGCTCAAAACTGGCAATTTTCTCTATTAGTTCAATATGTGATGTTTTTAATATTTCTTTTTCAGCGATCAGCTGCTCTTGACTCTTCTTTGCGGTGGTTGTTCTACGTTTACTTAAAATGTGAACAAATTACAGTAAAATGTCTAGAGGACGTAAAAGAAAAAGTAACAAGGAAAGAGGAAACGAACGAAAAAATGATTTGAAAGTAAAGAAAGGTGTTAAGAGAAATTTGACGGCAGCAAAAAATCAGGAAAGAGGAAGATTACGATTCCAAAGATGAAGAGTCGTTTGTATCTGATTCTTCTTGAGACAATTTTGAAGTTGAGAAAAATGTATTTACATTTGAAGAAACTTTTGCAGAACCTAAAATCGATTCGTTTGTTTTGATTGAATTCAAGGATAAAGCAAAAATTTATTACGTAGGAAAAATTTAAAAAAATGAGGACCAGACTGACTACCAAATAAGTTTTTGCATAACAGTGCAAAATTAAGAACTTATTTGTGTTTCCGGTAGTACCTGATGTAGTCATTATCAGTGTAAATGTACGTCACTTTTAGCAACAGTGATAAATAGTACAAGATACAGATGTCAAAGTGACATATTTTTCACAAGTGAAAAAAGTTTCTTTTTTAACGTTGCCATTGGTGACATGAAAATAGTAGCTATATTTTACAATAAGAGATAAAAGTACCGTTTTTAGTATTTCATTGCGAGTTGTAAATGGTAATTTTTTTACGAATATAACAATTTTTAAATATGCATTACATAATGCAAACATTAGAAATTAATTTAGAATCTGACAGTTCTTAGTATACTAAATTTTGTTGTAAAAAACGAAATTGCGAACATTCTTGCTACTAGACAGCTGGATTATTTAATTCCATAGCAACGCGAACTTAATAATAATAAAAATAAAGTTTATTTCCAAAAATAAACAATTTTTAAGAAATGAATTACTAAATCATTTTATAGGAAATTAGACGCAATCAGATGACCTCTGTAGAAAAGACACCTGCTCTTACTTATATATATGGCTATATATTCCTATGTGGAATTGAAGCCGCTCCTTGGAACTCTTTTGACTTTGTTAGTGGGGTGGTTCGTCACTCCTCTCCACTACTCTTTACAGGCAGTGGCGTAACAAGCCGGTTTGGCGCCGGTGTGCAAGAATAAATTATAGCCGCTGTAGACAAGAAGTTTCAGAAGAAAGAGGGGGGGGGGTAATTTTTGGTCATGCACCGCTGACGAGCGGCAGATAAAGTTGTCAGCGGCAGATAATAACTTTATCTGCCGCTCGTCAGCGGCAGATAATATTATCTGCCGCTTGGCAATAAAGTGACAGTTTAGCATCATCAATCCAGCAGTATAATGCCATATTTTACTGCCGTTTGAAGAAAAAACACATTTATATGTTTCAATCTTTTATTAAATATAACATAATAATAATAATAATAATCCCATTATTCCCTATTGGGACATAGGGTATTCGTATATTCTCTCCAGTTGTCATTTTCTTTTGCTATTTGGCTCAGTTGTGCTATAGTCTTTCCTGTCTCTTGTTTTACAGTTCTCCTCCACGTTTTTCGTGGGCGTCCTCTGTTTCTGAAACCCTAAAGGTTCCAATCAAAACTTTTCTGCAAATTTCAGTTTCATTTTTGGCAACGTATGCCCTAACCATCCATATTTTCTTCTCCTAATTTCTATATTTATGTCCACCTAATTTGTTCGGTCCTAAAGATTTTTGTTCGAAATAATGACTGGTCACCAAACATAAAAATACATATGAAAATAAAAAAACAAAAACCACGTAAAAGGTATACAAATTTAAATAATTCACAAGAAAAATAAAATATATAGATAGAAGGGTGATTTTTTGAAAACGATCCACCTGAGATATTTCAGAAACCAAAAGGAAATTAAAAATTTCCGAAAACAGGTTTACTTATATGTCAATGGGGAAACGGTTTGATCTATGATTCACACTTTTGACGTTTACCTCTGCGCCCCCACGAATACCTCCCCAAAAAGTTTAAATGGAATGACCCATCGCGTGATATCTCAAATGAAAGCTTATCTTATAAGGATTATGAAGATGTGTCATTTGCCCACGTTTTTTATTTTCTCATACATTTTATGAGAAAGTTTATCATTGCCACTTCAGGAGAACGGCAAGCGCTATCAGGTAGGCGTGGAAAAAAAAAGAAAGCAAGCCGTTGACGTTTTGTCTAACAAACTGTCACATTAGTTGATAAGTAGACTTGTTTTCGGAAATTTTTAATTTCTTTTTGGTTTCTGAAATATCTCAGGTGGATCGTTTTCAAAAAATCACCCATAAATATGTAGGTATAGCACTTTAATTAAACTCTCTTTTGCGAGACTTTGCTAAAGCTAACATATCTATCAGTTAATTAAAACCAAGAGTACTGGCTCTTACTCTCTCGTTACTCAGTAATGCAAAACTCTTTAGGCGTATTTGGCTCATCTTACTCAGCAAAAAGTTTTTAATAATTTTTAATTTAGAAAAAGATCTCTCAGTGGAGGCTGTAGTGACGGGATGTAAAAAATAAGCTGTATACAAATCTGGAAAGCTAGCCAATGATGTGTAATTAGACAGACATTTTTCTCCCACTTCCTTCACTGATAAACAAGATTTAATACTAGTTGCGTACGAAGATCGAAATTGTACAATTTGCTTTAGTAGCCGTTATCGAGATCAGTTTCATAAGTAGTTTGAATTAATTTGGCACTCTCTATGACCTCTGTATCTGAGGCAATCGTCAGAAATTTGAGGTTTAAAATTTTGAATTTATAGTATGTTACTATGCACTATAAAATCTAAGAATCACACACACTAGAGCTGGAACTTCCAATCTACTCAAAAGGAGAAAAGACTGCGCACTCAAAAGAGCCCAGTGGCGCTCACGTATCATAGTCTGTTGCCGCTTTGAACCACTATTCTAGGAAAACTTTTATTTTCACTAAAAACTCCGCTACCGCGGCGCCTATATAGATTCGGCGCCGAGGTTCTTCGCACCCCCTGCACATATGATAGTTACGCCACTGTTTACAGGTCGTTGTGTTTCTTTGCTTCTTCTGTTATTTCCCTCCATATTTTTCTATCTTTTATTTTTCCTCTCCATTTATCAATTTTTATGGTTTTTATGTCATTTATTACTCGATCTTCCCATTTTATCTTCGGTCTCCCCTTTTCTCCCGTTTCCCTTTGCTTCCATTTCATTATCTTCTTCGTAATTTAATCTTCTTTTCTGTTTACATGTCCGTACCAACGTATTCTTCTGGCTTTAATTTCCTTTACTATATTTTCTCCTTTTAATATTTCCTGTATCTATTAGTTTGTTAATATTATATATAGTTCTTCATTTATTTTCTTTGATCCATATATTCTTCTAATTACTTTTCTTTCAAATATTTTTAGTTTCTCTGCATCTTTATTTGTAATACACATGGTTTTGCTTGCGTATAGTAGTGCTTGTCTTATTGCTACTTTGTACACTCTCATTTTTGGTTGCTTACTTATCTGTTTACTTCTCATAATTGCTTTAAATCTGTAGTATGCGTTGTGTCCTGATTTTATTCTTTGTGCTATTTCTATGCTTTTCTCGTTTTTGTTACTTATGACTGTTCCAAGGTATTTGAAGGTTTGGATTTGATTGAATTTATATTTTTTCATTACTATTTCTGGTTTATTTTCTAATGTCTGTTCTCTACTAATTTTCATGTATTTGGTTTTCTGTTGGTTTATTTCTAAACCTCGTTTTCGTGCTTCATCATCTATTTCCTTTGTTATTTCCTCCAAGCGTCTCTTGTCTCTTGTCACTACTGCAATTTCATCGACATAAGCAATTACTTGTGTTAACTTTTGTATTATGGATCCGGTTATTTTACAATTTCTTATTACACCCTTTAATGCTACGTTAAATAGAGCTGCGGAGAACCCATCTCCTTGCCTTACTCCTTTTGTTTGTTTTAATGTGTTTGTTATTCCTTCTTGTGGGATTACAGCTGCCTTGAATTTCTCCAATGTCATTTTAATTAGTCTCTATATCTTTGTTGGTATTCCTAATATTGATATATCTTCCATTATCGTTTTCCTTTCCAAACTGTCGAATGCTTGTTTAAAATCTATATATAATATATGCAGCTCAATCTCTCTTTCATAGCATTTCTCTATCATTTGATTTAGCACGTGCATTGCATCAATTGTAGATTTGTCTTGTCTGAATCCATTTTGATATTCTCCAATCTCTCTTTGTATGTATTTATTCAATCTTTTTAGTGGCGTAACTATGGGGGGGTGATATGGGTGTCGGAACAACCCCCAGAGGCTTTAGTCCAGTCAAATAGTGCTCAGAAAGAGCGAATACGGGAAAGTTTTGGTGGAGTATTGATATTTGGTTCCTATATGTTTTTTGGGTCGCTGTACACGAATATCTTCCATATAAGACAGCAATGGATGCGCTAGCTACGTGCAATAAGGACATGTTTCCCATCGTATTCAAGTTCCTGTGTCAACTGCAACAGCCTAAAGATCATTCTCCACCTTAAATAGAATTAACACTTAAGGTACCTCCGAAATACAACATCGCAATATAGGCTGAATGGATTGGCAATGCTCTCCATTCACAGAGAACTGCAGGTGAACGTAGATGAAATTATAAACGAGTCAGCAAAAAAACACGAAAACTTGAATTACTACTATAAGTTGTATTACAATTGTAATGATATTATTGTTTATAAATAAACAGTATAGTTGCTTTCATTTCTAAAGGACTTGCAGTAGGCCGTGATTTAACTAATTTTTTGCCGTCAAAATGACATTTAACATTTTCATAGGTTATAGAGTTATTGCAAGGACAAGCATTATCTTGAAATTTTGTTTTACAAGCAAGTTAAGTTGTTATTTATTTAGCAAATAATTATTTCTGATTTCTGTTGGTTAATAAGCAAATAATAAGCAAAAAATAAATTCTTAAATGTAACTAGGTGGTCTATACTGCCAAGAAGTTAAATCAAGACCTACCGCAAGTCCTGTAGAAATGAAATCAACTATACTTTATGGTACGCTCATTTTTTTTTAAATTCTTATTGTAAGGTTCATCACTCTCCTAGAACACCCCCCAGAGCAAAATCTTAGTTACGCCACTGCTTTGTACACTATATTTAGTAGCATTATTCTTCTATAATTGTCACAGTTAGTTAGATGCCCATTTTTTGGTATAGGCATTATCATCCCTAGTCGCCATTATTCATGCATTACTTCTTTTTCCCACACTGTCAGTAGTACTAGCTCATATATTCTTGCTTTTAGCTCATTTTCCCAATTTCTCAACATTTCATTGTGTAAACTATTTGACCCTGGTGCTTTTAAATTTTTTAGGTAATTTCTAACATTATTTACTTCCTCTTGTGTTGGGCTTTCCACTGTTTCTTCTTGCATGTTATTTGATTATTCATCTTTACTAACGTCTTCTTCTGCTGTTTCCATGTGCTCTAGGTACTTTTGCCGTTCCTTTTTGTTTCCCTAGCAGCACAGCCTCATTGGAGCCATGTTGGCTGCCAATATTGGCAAAACAATGGAATGAAACGCTTTTATGTATGGTATTTATATTGGCCACCAATATTTATTCTATATAGATGACAAATATTTAGTTTACATTGGTGACCACTGTTTATCCTACATTGACGATCAATATCTATGCTATATTACTGACAAATATTTATTCGACATTGGTGGTCAATATCTATGCTATATTACTGACAAATATTTAGTCGACATTGGTGATCAATACCTATTCCATATTAGTGGCCAATATCTATTTTACGTGACTAATATTTAATCTACATTGGTGATAAATATTTATTCCACATTAGTGACCAATATTTAACCTATATTGGTGACAAACACTGATTCTACATTCTTGGCCAATATTTATTCTACATTGGTAATCCATATTTGGTTCTATGTCTTTTCGTGATATATATTCTTCTTAACAATAAATACCGTACTTATGTTGGCTACGTATACAGAGTAAACCAAATTAAGATAGCACCATTGCTAACCTAGTTATTATTGGAGCTACAAAGTCGGTTAAATTAGTAAACTAGTAATTTATTTCCTCTGATTACGATAGTGAACCCAGAAAAAACAATCGAGCATTCAGTTATCAAGATGTTCAAAAATGTGCAACCTGTATGCTTTTCACCAATCGATGTACAATTAATTTTTCAACAAAAATGTCCCTATAACTTTTTTGATAAAATTCAAAATAACTGAGTTCTTTAAAAATTTATTAGAGAATAACAATAATGTAAACAACTTACTATAATTTTTGGATAAATTGTGGACGATCTGGACTCCCGACTACATTTTTGTCATTTTTTGTTCTGTCCCTTGGATATAACTCGAGAAGTGTATGCTTAATGCTTGTGCCCTTAATTTGGTTCACCCTGTATAGTTCATTTATAATTTACGAATATTGAATAGACATTTCATTAAAAATTCAGAAATTCAATACTTTTTAAGTATAATCATGGGGGGGGGGGAGTTCAAAATATTTTTTTAATATTCAACCAACTATATAATTAATGTTATAGTATATACATATGAAAATGTTTCAGAAATGTAAATAAATACGATATTATTTATACAGGGTGTGCAACGGGATGTCGTACATAGGGAAATGCCAGTGCTAAATTCCACGAGCGATCAACGGCATCGCACGGCAGCTGTAAGAAAAATAACACATTATACATCTTAGATTTAAAAAAACTTACAATAACGCAAATTTTCAAGGTACAAAGCGGCAGTTTTTCCTTTTTCCCAAGTCCTGGATAAAGTCTGGAGAGAAGGACTATTATACAAACTCATCTAGGCCAATATTCCAACATACCTAACTAAAATAATATCCTCTTTCCTGCAAAATAGATCATTCTCGGTCAGAATTAACACAACGCTCTCCAACGTCAAAAGAATGAATGCAGTAGTACCACAAGGGATTATTCTAGGTCCTACACTTTTCAACATTTATGTAAATGATATTTCCGAAATTTCAAACATCGGAATAATAGCAATGTTTGCGGATGACACTGCTGTCGTACCGCAACACGAAAACCTGGAAACAGCAATTCATAATCTGCAGGAAGCCGTAAACGATCTATACCAATGGTTTAACAATTGGCGTATATCAATAAACTCAACGAAGTGCGAATGCAAAATATTCACACTGCGAAGAATCAGGAATCCAACACCACTGAAGATAAATAACACCGATATCCAATGGAATCCAAAAGACTCGGCAGTGAAATATTTAGGACTATACTTAGACGCTCAGTTAAAATGGGGCTGCCATATTAACAAGAAACTAAATCAAGGCCACGCCCGCGTAGCCTTATTATACCCGATCCTTAACAAAAAATCACCATTAAAACTCCAGTGTTCCATTCTACTCTACAAATCCATTCTTCGCCCTCTCCTAACATACAGCTGTCCAATCTGGAGCAACGCTTCTAAAATTCATTTAAATAAAATACAAGTTTTTCAAAATAAAGTGCTCAGAATAATCTTCAACTGCCCATGGTACATCAGAAACAATCAAATTCATGAAGAACTAGGCATCGAAATGATTTCGGACCACGTAAAGAGACTAACCAAAAAATTTAGGATCAACCTACATCAATGCCCTGGAGCGATGTATTACAAAATAGGAAACAGAAGAATTCACACCAGATTGAAAAGGAAACTCCCAATACACCTTTGCTACTAATCATCAGACACCGAAACAGCATCAGAAATAAGTGACTAATGTCCCTCATAGACATACCCTTTGAATATCATGTAATCCCAATTCTCTAATTTAATCTTACCATACAAGTCCATATCGACTTAACTAGTTATGTTGTATATAATAATATAGAATTTTGTTTAAGTAAACCGAGCCATGTATAGCAAAATGTATGCTGATCTGGTTATAAATAAATTAAAAAACAAAAAAAAGAAAACCAAAAGGGCATCACACTGGGATTATTATCAGCTGTTACGCAATTTCATTACTCAAGCAATTAATAATCAAAAAAAGATTACTTTCAATTTAAATTCTGTAATAGCAGTTCGAAGGCACATGGAATGAGTCAAAGTCGTTAAATGTAACAAAGTCTAAAAATAATTAACAGTCCAGTAATTCCTTGGATCCTGATAAAATTAATAATTTTTCTTTGGATGACATTCCTAGCGTAAATAATAATAGTAAGGAACTGACTGCTCATTACGGTGGTCGGAGGTTGAATGAAAGAATATCATATTTGAACTTTAAGCCAGTAGATGTGTCTACGATTGCGTTGATTATCGACTTAAAGAGTAATTATACAGGATCAGATTACATTAACCTACAAATAATCAAATACAGCTGCCCACTTATGTTGCCTTACATTACTCACATTATTAATCATTGTTTTCTTACTAACACATTTCCTTCGAGTTGGAAGAATGCTATTGTCATACCTATTCCAAAGGTTCAGAATCCTGCTGACTTTAAAGATTTACGCTCTATTAGTATGTTTCCGGCAATGTCTAAGGTTATGGAAAAGATAATAGATATCTAGCTTAGAGAACATGTTATTAACTTTAACATTATTCCTTCATCTCAATCTGGTTTTCGTCCAGGTCATAGTTGCACTTTTTAATGTTATTGATAATTAAATTGCAGCTAGAGACCGCGTATCTATTTTGATTTTACTTACTTGACTTTAATAAGGCTTCCGATACTATTGATCACACTGTACTAATGTCCATTCTTTGATACATTGGGTTTTCGGATAATTCTATCATGTTGATTACTAAGTATTTAAGTAATTGAATGCAAAGGTGAAGTTGCGTAATCGTTAGTCTCATTCCAGAGAGACTGCTAGGAGCGTTCCTCAGGGCTCGATTATGGGGTCACTTTTATTTACTATTTATACATCCACCTTCTGTAGGTAAATATGTTAAAACTTGTAGTATGCAAATGCATGCTGATGATACTCAAATGCATCGTTCCTTCATTATCAGTGATAGTCAAGTCCCATTATTAGATATTAATCAAGACTTGCCTGAAATTTCTGAAAAGCATTCATTGAAACATTTAGAATAAAAACTAAGGCTTAAGTCGAGTTACAGCAAGTCCGATGATGTCTGGGTCCCACTTTCTTTTTGGCCTGCCGATACACGACCCTGAACGCCCGCAGAACGACTCCTGCAGCTCGACTGCTGCGAGAGCATCTCCAATTCAGCAGTTGTCTAACACCTAGGGCTCTAACTGCTTTCCACGAAGGTCGCTGTCTACCTCTAGCTCACAGGAGCTCTTAACAACTCTTTATTGAAGAAGCCAAATTAACACCACTTCACAGTTTAGCTTTCTTTTCCCAAAATGTTTGTTTTCGATCTTACATTGTTTTATATTGTTTCCAAGGCTACTCTCATTAGATATTGTTCAAATGAAGGCTATTTGTAATACTATTTTATAAATTAATATCAAGGCCATGCTATTTTATGCTATTTACAAAAAATCAAACTAGCACATCTGCGGAACATTTTATAAAATATGTGATAGGCTTGACATACCATTAATTGCTATTATAATCATAAAGGCTTAAAATGTATTAATAGCAATATATTACAGTACAAGTCATAAAAGTGGTCTTTTGCAAGATGCCAAGGCTTGTTGAAGAAAGTGAGGACGTGTTAGCGTTCGACCACTTTTTCTAAGCCTCTAAGTAAAGCATAGACACCTTCACGGAGGGTGTTTCATTGTCAATGGAAGATGACCGTATAATTGAAGGGACGATATACCTATCATGCAGTTCATCATTGTCAAGTGATGAATATGCTTGCTTTCTTTACATATCAGTGAGAAAAGGACTAGAACTACCATAAAAGGGTGAAGTAAGTGTAACACTGTAGTGAACAATACAAACATAGGAATTGTTTGGAAACTTGCTAAATTTTATTGTTTACTTGTAGGTATTTAACGATTACACAGGAGACAAATTAACAAAACATTTTCGTATAAATCGTAAAAAAGTACAAAACGCGATAGAAAAATAAACTCGCATTGATGTATCTATATCTTAATCTTCTTAAGAACAAAGTAAACTTGCTTATTTTTCTTATTGCCCGATAGTACAATAGTTATGTTTTTAGCTGCCCAAATTACCGCTGAACTTGTATTGGCTTTTCTTGAATTTGCAGAGCATCAAAGCTATTACCGTGATGTAGCACATCGATTTGATTTTTCACTGAGGTCGTTGTTCTTTGTAACTTTATAATCTCGAATAGAACTTGAATAAGATCTTTCTCTAGTATGTGTCGTCATGTGCCTGACTAGAGTACTGTTCTCTGCTGTTTTATATCCACAAATGAAACAGGAATACGGTTTTTCTTCCGTATGTGTCCTATTCATGTGCCTTACTAAGGTCCTTTTCTCCGCTGATTTATACTCGCAAATAGAACATGAATAAGGTTTTTCACCTGTATGTATCTTTATATGATTAACTAATTCACCTTTCCTTGCTGTCCTATATTCGCAAGTGGAACATGTATGAGGTTTCTCTCCTGTATGCGTCTTCATGTGCCTCACTAACGTCGTTTTCTCTGCCGATTTATACTCACAAATAGAACATAAATAAGGTTTTTCGCCTGTATGAGTCTTCAAATGTCTCACTAAAAATTCTTTCCGTGCCGTTTTATAATCGCAAATGGAGCAGCAATAAGGTTTTTCGGCCATATGTGTCCTCAGATGTTTTACTAAATTACCTTTTTGTGTTGTCTTGTATTCACAAATGGAACATAAGTGAAATTGTTTTGCAATTTTATCAATGTAAGAATTAACGTGCTTACTGTATGTTAATTCACACAGGCCAGTGAAGTGTGCGCACTTATTTCTCCGACACGTTAAACAATCGGAAATTAAGTAATTTACACCGTTTGAAAAACCTTGAAATTGCAAATGGTTTTTAGTGTTAGGCTAGTGTAATCTTCGAGTGGAAGAAAAACTTAAATCAGTGAAGCCGTTTAGATATTACACTGTGTTTGTTGTTATTGAATTGCAGTCGTATTTGCAGGGGCCTTGAATCGTTCAGCCGCAATGTCGAGTTTTTGCAGTTCCTGTGGTATCAAACTGTTTCCTCTTACAAAAACAAATATAAACTGCAGTTCTTGCGGAGTAGATCAGCATGTTGCTTGTTTAAATATTAATCAAACAGAAGAGGAAGAAATTCGTCTCGGAAAGAAAACATGGGACTGTCCGGGCTGTACTAAGATCAAAAATGCAAAAACGCAGAAAGAAACTAAATTAGATGAAATTTTGGCTGAAATAAAAACTTTGAGATTGGAGCAGACAAGCATGGCCCACTCTATAAGCGTGTGTCACGATGAAATCCTCGAATTAAGAAATCCTCTATCTGAAAAAGATAACGCTATTAAGCAAAATGAAGAGAAGATAGCAGTGATTAATTCCGAAAATAAAATATTAAAAAAAGAGAATGAAGACTTGAAATGCAGACTAAATGACAGTGAACAATATTCCCGCATTAACTGTGTGGAAATACATGGTGTACCAGAACCCCACGAAGAGAATATTTATTTAACCCTACAACACGTCGGTAATGCACTAAACTTTAACTTTGATAAAATGAAAATTGATGCTTGTCATCGATTAAAACCCGATATAAAGAGACCTGAAGTACCTAGGCCTATAATAGTTAAATTTTTGCGAAGAACTGATAAAGAAGAGTTAATTAAGTGCAGAAGGGTTAGAAATAATATAACGACTAGTAGTCTGGATCACCCTTTAGCCTCTATTGTAAAGCAACATTCGCCGATATATATAAACGAATCATTGAGTCCGTTTAACAAACAATTGTTTTATAAAGCCAGGCAAGTAAAAGCTGAAAGGAAGGTGAAACATCTCTGGACCAGGAACGGAAATATATTTATGCGAGTAACTGATGACAGCCGCGTTTATCGTATACGTACAGTAAATGATTTTGCAGATGTCCACTAAAAATGAAATTAAGATTTACTACCAAAATGCACGTGGACTTAAAACCAAATTAAACATACTATTTAACAAGGCGCTTGCTGAAGACTATGATGTGATAGTTATAACGGAGACCTGGTTAAATGATAGTGTTTTCGACAGTGAAATATTTGATGATCGATATACCATATATCGTCGAGACAGAGATCTGGGAATCATAAATAAATCTGATGGAGGGGGAGTGCTAATTGCGTTAAAAGTCAAGTTTATGTTTCGCCGCCTACTAGATTTGGAGTCTGACAACTTAGAAGATTTGTGGGTGAAAGTGCATTTTAATAAACAGATTGTTTACTTGTGAGCGGTCTATATTTCACCATCATCTCCTGCAGCAACATATAAAATATTTTATGATATCCTAGAGGCAAATTTACAACTTGCTTCTTCCAACTTGCTTATCTTTGGCGATTTTAACATTCCCAAGTACGATCCTGCTTTCAACACAGTTAATGGTTCGATAGAAAACGAATTTATGAATTTTTTAAATATTAATAATATTTCTCAACATAATTTTGTATTGAATAAAAATAATAAAGCTTTAGACCTTGTATTGTCAAATATGAATATAAAAGTTTCAAAATCGACTTTTTCTCTGCTGAAAGTAGATTTGTACCATCCGCCTTTAGACATAACATTTGAAATGGATATATTTGTTAGGACTGATGTTTATTTTGGCGGATCACAGTATATGTACCAGAAAGCTGATTTCGATAAACTCTATCGAGAGCTGAGGGATACTGACTGGAATTCGATTAACCATTGCAATGATGTTGATGCTATGGTAAGTGAATTTTATAAGTTATTTTATAAAGCATTGGACGCTTCTGTACCAAAGAGCAGGCCTAAAAACAGATTATGTCCACCTTGGTTCACTTCAGAATTAAAAAAAAATAAATTTATATCAAGACTGCTTAAAAAACTGAAATTTCAAAACACACCACTAAATCTTCAGAGATATAACCTTTTACGGACTGAAATAAAATGTAATATTGCCGAATGCTTTAAGAATTACCTTAATAATTTAGAGACTAATATGCAACAGAACCCTGCTTGTTTTTGGTCGTTCTTAAAAATTAAAAAAAGGGTAAAATCTGCTATTCCATCCATGACATTTGAAGGAAAAACTCTAAATACAAATGAAGAAATTGCAGAAGCATTTGCAAAGAATTTTAAATCAGTTTATAGTTTTGAAGGAACTAATATGAGCAGTAATGTACAAAATTTTAGTGAACCTAACAACACGATTGATATTTTAAATATGATGCAAATAACAAACGACGAAATAATTTTGGCAATTACAAAACTAAAACCCAAAAAATCTGTTGGACATGATTTGATACCAATTTATATATTTAAAGGTTGTGCCAATATATTAAACTACCCCCTTATTATAATTTTCAATAAAATAATTGCTACTTCTACATATCCTGCTGCATAGAAGATATCAAAAATTTGCCCAATTTATAAGAGCGGCCAAAGATCCAATGTAACAAATTACAGACCAATTTCTATACTACCAGCGGTGTCAAAATTTTTTGAATCTATACTTCACTATCGAATATTTAATCATGTTAAAACACTTATTTGCGATAATCAACATGGTTTTTTGCCTAAGCGTTCTACAGTAACAAATCTATTGCACTTTACACAAGATGTGTCTAAAGCCATAGATGAAAATTTACAGACAGATGTAATATATACGGATTTCGCAAAAGCATTTGACAGAGTGTCTCATAATGTGCTTTTGTCGAAATTGAGAATGTATGGATTTTTAGATAGTCTTCTTGACAGAATTCAATATGTAGTATATAATAGTTGTCAGTCACAAAGATATTTTGTTAATTCCGGAGTTCCCCAGGGTGCCAATTTAGGTCCTCTACTCTTTTTGTTGCTAATAAACGATTTACCCAATGTTTTGCAATATTCTAAATCATTAAATTTTGCGGATGATTTAAAAATATGGAAAAACATACAATCAGTCCAAGACTGCATTGAATTACAAAAAGATATTGACAATTTATATTTTTGGAGTCAAAAAAATCAACTTTATTTTAATATTGCTAAATGTTCTTATGTAAATTTCTCTAAAAAACATACAAATTACCAATTTAATTATACTATGAATCAGGAACGACTTAAAAAAAAGTTGTCTTTTAATTTTCATATAGAAAATTTAGTTAACACAGCATACAAAGCCCTTGGCTTTTTAATAAGACAATCACAAATGTTTTCTAGTCGGAATAGCCTCACAACTTTATACAATTATTTTGTAAAAAGTAAACTGGAATATGCCTCGCTTATATGGAGTCCCATGTATGCTTACGGTATAAATGCAATAGAAAGAGTGCAGAAACGATTCCTTAAATACTTGTATTTCAAAGAAACAGGATACTACCCCTTATATTCGCATTACTCAGAGTTATTAAAGAAATATTCAGGTATTATAACTTTAGAGAAACGGCGTTATTTGGCAGCACTTGTATTTTTACACAAGGTTTTTAACAACGAAACTGATATTAGTCCAATATTACACAAATTACGTTTTCTTGTACCCAGAGATGTTTCCCGCTGCAATCAAATATTTTATCTTCCACCATCTCGAACAAATTCATTAATAAATTCACCAATTTATCGAATATGTAAATATGCAAATATTGTAAGTGGATATGTTGATTTTTTTAACCTCAAAATAAAGATATTTTTAAATATGTGTAAATATGCTTTAAATTTACCGAGAGTTGAGGCTGATATTGGGGCGAGGCATATTTAAGTTTTAGCTTAGTAATTTAGTTTTAATCTACAACTTACTCTATAATTTAGTTTTAATCCAGCCTACCATGTTTTTTTTAAGTTATTCAACAATCATTGCTATTGACTTTACTCTGATAGCAAATTGTAAAGTTATTTTCTTCCATTGTTTTTTTGTTCTCTTAATTCCTGCATTTGAAAACTGGCCTATATTAATGTTAATTATTTAAAATGTAGCCTGTCATTGGCATCAGCTGTTGGCTACAACGATAATAAATAAATAAATAAACTAATGCTCATAAATAAATAAAAATAAAAATACATTTCAGTTTCTAATGGGAATTCTTTAATTATTCAGAATTTTATGAAGTCATTTTATGTGTTTAGGTTTTTATGATAATCACAAATGTGAATTTATTTAACAATATGTAGTGGGTGTTCAACTTCAGTTTAAAAGATAAACTCATTTTTGTGTAATTTTTTTTTATTTGTAGTTTATGGGAAGACAAAGATATCATTTGACTGACATTTTTGATTTTCCGTGCAATCATACTAACTTATATTTTATTGTAAACACTAACAATTAAACTTGTATATTTACCCAATTTAAACCTCTTGTTATCAATTTTAAAATATTGAAATATGAAATAATAATATAAAAGCTGAACAGTGTCAATCATCCTAAGAAAATAGATATAAAATTTAGGAAACTTCAAATGTTAACAGTGAGACAGACATTTGTAGAATAATTTTGATAAGCACTGCACTGAAAATGTTTACAAAATCTATGAGGACAACACTGGAAGCTAGGCAACCTAAAAGACGTCTAAGCACGGTAATAATAATAATAATAATAATAATAATAATAATAATAATAATGGTTTTCTCTGCTTAGTGCTACACTGCATAGCGCTACATCGCTTATAATTTTAGTACTCAACTCCACCACGCGTCAACGGACAAATGGCGCTCTGATAAAAATGGGTGTTATCTTGGCTTATGTGGAATTTACACAGGAAATCGGTAAAATGATTTTATTAAATATATAAACATGGAATACTCTCATACAATTAATTCAGTAATCTAAATAACTAGTACACTACTTTAAAACAAAATTCTTGTATGAAAAGGTAAGCAAAAGTGATTTAACACTAAAAATGTTTTTTCACATAAATGCTACATCCACATATGACCACATGCAAATCGCAAGTGCAACAATGGTTGCCTGCTTTTACATAAACTACAATTTTTTTTTGTATTTTGCATTTCAATTTTACTAGAATAAAATAAGAAAGGTGCTAAAGGTGATAATTAAAAATAGTTATATGGTACAGTGAATAAAGAGACATATTTTTTACTTTCATCATTAAATTGTTACTACTTCAATAGAATAGGATTTTCCAGCTACTCTCAGTTTGAGGTTGTAACTTACGCTACATTATCAAAGATAACATCAGATGACAAAAGTAAACAAATTTAGACGTATTAGAATAGTTTTATTTTTAAATGTAAAAAGTACAAATAATAACAAAATAAATATTTCAAATGTAGACATACACTGTTAAAAAATTAATATAAAATTTAACCATTTGTAACTAATTAAGAAACAGAAAGACAGTAAACAATTGAATCAGTTGGAATAGTAAATTAAACATATAGTGTCCGCCAAAAAGTCGGCATATGGAAAAAAAAATTATTTTTCATTTTACAGGATTTTTAAACAGTAATTCATTTACAGGGCTAGATTAGAGTTTCTTGAAGCCATTTAAATAGATATTAATTAGAATTGAAAAATATTTCTCCTAAAAAGCACCTTGCATAAAAAACGTAAAAATTATGCAAACATACTACTTTTCGGTAAACAATAAAAAATCTAAAGAAGTAATTAACATTTTATATTATTTTTTCCCACTATAAATTTTAGTCTTCACATAAAAAAATTTGAATTTTAATATTAAGTCTTGATATGTGAAATTTTGAAAAACTGAAAAATTTATTTTTAGCTAAAGTTAAAAAATATTAGGGGTTTTCTGGCCTTGAGATTGTTCAGTTCGCTAAAAATAACACGCCTTTAAAAAAAAATCTCATGGAAATCTTACTTAGTTTGAAAAATAGCACTTCGGATTTTGACAGTTCGAAAAACTCTATTTTCTAAAGAAGTAAAAATCACTCGGTATATATGATAGGGGCTAAATAGGTTTTTAGACAAGCACAAATTATTACCGTAAGTTTTTGTGTAAAATCAAAAATACAATTTTTCCCATATGCCGACTTTTTGGCGGACACTGTATATGCAACTTCAATTACAAATTTTAAACTAATATAATTCTAATCATTGTATAATAAAACAAACTAGAATTGGGAAAAAATATGCACATAATTTCAAAATATACCCATACCATAGCTGCGCACATGAACATGATTTTAGAGGTACGATATGAGTTTTACATGATCTAGGTAACTGCGCCAGTGTATTCCTAAAATCATGATAAAAATCAACAAAGCAGTAGGTACCAATAATCGAACAGCGTGTGCAATGCGTTTTGTGGTATGAACAATTCCAAAGTGTTGCACGTGTTAAAAGACGGTTTAGACGTGACTTCGGTATCAGAACAGCACCTAAGTACGATGGTAACAGTCGTTTAAGGCATACGACAGCATTTGAATATCAGAAACACTGTAGTCTTCCTCAAACGACTGATACCATCGCATGTCATCGTATTTAGCTGCTTTTCTGACACCACACTCAATCAAAACTCGCACACGTTACACTTTGGAATAAATTGTTTATAACACAAAATGCACTGCACATACTGCTGGATTGTATGTACCATTTTGTACACTCGTTTCATGATCTTGGGCAGAAAATTGGCTCACCTAACTAGATCATGTAGAACTCCTGTTTTGTGCATATGATGATGGCATTATCTCTGAATATCATACATACATTTTGAATTATCCCTAATCCAACTGATAACCCTGTATAATTAAGCTAGTACATAAAAATCTATAAATTACATTTTCTAGTAAACTATTAAGCGTGCATAGGCAGTAGCAGTTGATATGAGATGTTACATATTTCGTGTAAGAGCCAGCGACAAAATTTGTTAAGTCATTTAATCAAGAAAATATTCCATTGCTGATATTTGGTTGAGAAGTCTGTCTGGATTCCAGTGGTCGAAAGAGCTACGACAGGGGCGCAAAAGAGGTAGAGATAATTCCATATCTTATGGTCCTTGAGAAAAGTATCCCCAGTAAGTCATGTTTGGTTATGTGATACCGACCTGACAAAATGTCAGGTATATACTTGTAAATTAGGTTATAATTTTTGACGTTTGACAAATATTTTTAGCTATACCGGTATTTGTCAAATGTAAAAAAGTATAACCTAATTTGAAAAGTAAACGTGACATGTCTGTCAGGTCATTTTCACATAACTAAACATGACCTACTGGGGATACCTTTCTCAAGGACCATAAGAAATTGAAATGTACTCTGTTCACTATGGTCCCGGATTGTTAAAAATGATGTTTTGTGGTAGCACTGTTGAATTTCGATCGGTTTTTTTTGTTACTACTAGGTTGGACAACGCAAAACCGTTTGGTTTTTTTTGTTACTACTAGGTTGGACAACGCAAAACCATAATTTTGAAAAATTGGGTTTTTGTTACCTGGCAACTTTTATTTATTTTTGCTTAATTTCACTTCGAAAAATAACCTATAATTTATAGTTTTGACATTACTAACTTAATTAATTGTTTCTAGTTACCCATAGCTTGACTTAAAAGTATTAACCATGATATACGGGATTTTTTAAATTGGATTTTGACATTGACAATCCGGGACTATAGTTAATCGAGTTTACCAAGAGATCAAATCAATTTATAATCAGCGTCGCCTGTGACATGTGTCATAAGTTTGGCAGTTTTGAAGTGTATTGTTGGTGGCACTGTCAGTGTATGTCAAATTCGAGATTAGGTTAGGTTTTGTGTCAGTCTGTGTTAAATACAAGAAGACTATACTAAGGAGATGCAAGTTCCTATGACGGCTGTATATAAAAGCGGCCCTTATGTCGGGGATAGCCGTCGCGGCGCTGTCAACAGCGTGTACTGTCGTTCGAGAGTTGGAAGCGAGCTAAATTAACCTGTAATCGCGGTTAAAAGTCAGTTTACGGTTGTTAATCCAATGGAGTGTATTTCAAGTGTGTTATTAATTGTTAAAACATGGTCCGAATGTCCAGTTACCCTCAGCAAATGTTTGACATTGACAGTTCAAGAGTTTTGTGAATGAATAATTGTACACCACGGCTGCCTTACTTGTCAGCTTTTAGCGGTCCGCTTCTAAACGGGAGTTGCGTGTCCTTAGTATACTGTTCTTGGTTAAATAACAAACACAACCTAACCTGCTAACCTCAAATTGGACATTCACCGACACTGCCACCAATAATATACTTCAGTACTGCCCAATATATAACACGAATTTCAGGCCACCCTAGCTGATCTCTTCTCTACCCCTTTGCACCAGTGCTGCAGCTCTCCCCGCCATCGAAAACCAGGCCAACATCCAAATCAATTATCAGCGATATTAAGAGAATATAATTGAAAGGAATATTTTCTTAATAAAATGACGCAACTATATTTGTAGCAGGCCCTCCGTCTAATTACTTAACAGTAAGCACTTACTACTACAACCACAGATGTGAATAATACAAAAGGCAGACATGCTATACACCAAAAATGTATGAGCAAAATTGCAGTTTCTAAATAAATAAATAAATATGCATCTTAAATGTAAGAGATTATGCTCAGGTTTAAGAGACTTTAGATTTGTTAGTTTTAAGGTATTTTTCGAATAAAGTACACTAAATGCGCATAAGTTTTTTGGTATGTTCTGCCAACGAAGACATTCTTATTTGCCTTAAGAACATTTTGTAGTGCTGCTTTAGAAGGTTTGTCTCCTTGTATTAGTAGGTGTTTAAAGTGCTTCAACAATTTAGCATCCTCTTGTTTTGACCAATGGCATCAATCTTTTCTGCAATCAGTGACACTGCAAGGACGCTTTTTCATTTGCATTCTAATTTCGGAGGCTGATGGACTTGGTGAAGAGTCACTCGTAATACCTGTCCTGAAGTTTTCACTCTCAGGGGTCTTCAAAATTGAACAACCACCGTCAACATTCGAATCTGGAACATTTCAAAATATATATAAATTTAAAAAAAAACGCACAGTAGAAGTACAAAATTTACATGCAAGTGTAATCAATGTAAAGCAGTTACGAATTACTATGAAGAAAATATAACAATGCTTAAAATAAACTGCACACTGAAGATAGAGCTGAGCAATTATTGTAGAACAATTGAAGACAGTGTGAAGACGGTGCAAAAAGGAGACAGCTCCACATTTTATACGTTTTACGGTTTTTAATGACATTAGTAAAGTGAAAAAAATCGGTTCGATTGGTACAAAAAGGATGCAGCTCCAATGTTTTATACGAGGATAAGATAGAAAATATTCTTAAAACCCAATACTGATGTGGCCCAAAAAGGAGGCAGCTCCGGAGCTACCCCCTTTTTGCACCGAAATAGTTGTGGTTTTTACCGCTTCGAGTACAAAAACTTGCAAGAAAGTATGTTTCACTAGAGTGTATGTGGTTCTACGAGAAGCTTAAGTGTGAGGGACAAGAACGGAATAATTAAAAGCTAAGTATATTAAATATTCCGGATGCCGATGCAAGTTTAACGTAATAGTGGTTATAACAATATATACTTTGTTACTTAACGACAATGGCTGTGGAACCCTCCGAAATCAATTATGTATATTTAATGAATAAATACAAATAGTTTTTTACCGACGTTTTTAGATGTTATTTTTTGTACTACCAAATATGGTTATCCGGAGCAAAAAAGAGGTAGCTCCAATTTCTTTTTCTGAAATATTATTTTGGTATGGGACAAAAAAAAAGTGTAATTTCCGAGAAATTGAAAGATATAAGACCAACTTTGATGTGAAAATGAAAAATATCTTCTAAATTCGGAATTTACTTTCACATTGCTCCCCTGAAAATTTTGTAAAAATGGAGCTGCCTCCTTTTTGCACAGGTGTATTCAATTATGGGGTGTGTACCTTTATCAACAACAATGGATGTTTTTCTTGTGGGAGTGTAACGCGTGGTCCATTGCCATGCATCAGGATGATATGGCGAGACAAAGTTGCACTTAACTTGCCGCAAAATAAACACTTATGGCTTTTTCGCTTGGTATCCTTGGCAGTCACTTCTTTTTGAGTAGTCTCATCTTTTTTTCTTTGGCAATAGCATTTGATACTGGATCTGCAAATTAAATATACCGTTTTTGAACTCGTTAAGGCCCCTTTGAAATGTTTATTGAACTTATTAAGACCCCTTTCAACTAATTAAAGACTACAACGCAGACCCGATGTTTCATTAAAAAAAATCTTATTCTGAACAACAAAACACCCGCAAGATACAAAGTGATTCCACTTCAACAACAGAAACTCTAAAAATCGAGAAGATTATTGAAAAGTAAGTGTGTATTGTTTGGCTTATGAATGTGTTTCAATACTTGATTTCTGAGATGGACAGATACTGTGCAAAGACAATTTTGAATTCAGTTGGTCAATAATTATTAAGAATATCAAAAATGTATAAAATACACTTGATTTTATTTTAAGGAAACAAAGGAATGAAAAAAGGCATATTTTTTTTAAATCCATAGGTGAAAATTAGTATATTTTACAACAAGAGATGAAAGTGATGTTTTTTGGTGAGGTGAGAGTTTGCTTAAGCGTAGCGAGTTAGCAATCTCACCGAACCAAAAAAACCGCACGGCGTGAATACGATTGCGAGTGCTGTTTTGTGAGCGTTGTGAATAAATTCTGATTAAAAATTGATAATAGCACGAGGGATAATGGTTTTCTTCGAGTTAACCAAATGGCAGACATGGCATCCTGTCAAGTTGTAATAAATGCGGGATGTAAATAATTTATTTCTCTAGGAAAGTAAGTACATTGTTATGGAAACCGTAACAATTTTTGTAGATGTTTCCTACATCCCTTAAGGGTCCTCCAGCGGTCTTGTTGAAAATGTTTCACACAACCAAACTGTTTTAAAATGCACTAATTACACTGTGTTATATATCAAACGATTCGTATTTTAACAAGGAAAATCGCTAGCATTTTTTATTTAAGAAAAAAGTAGTAATACGAAATTTATTTCAAGAAAACAGTTAAAATATACACTTCTGATACTCCCTGCGAATTGTACAAGTTTATTTGGTATCCGATTTCAAAAAACTACATGCCCTTAGAAGCACAACAGAATGAGTTACCACGCTTGCATAAAAGATTTGGTTTAAATTATGTTTTAAAGATAGTAAAAGCAATAATCTAATTGAGTCCGTGGCTATTGAACCATACGAGTAACGCTAATATTTTTATAGAAATGGTGACCTACTATGCCACTAATGTTGTAGACCATATCTGGTTCATTTACAACATTAAGTAAAGGCAATAATATTCACGTTTGTAGTTACAAAATGTTCCTAAATCGGACCCAGTAGTTCATAGTTTTACCGCCGCCATAAGTTGGCGCTGTTGATATTCCGAACGCTTACGGCCGGCATGGGAAGATTACAATAATCCTATTATAAGGGTGCATAGAAATTCGAGAAACCAGCCAACCTAAAATTACAAAGAGAATATCACATTTTTAGACTTTTACCACTTTTACATGCTTTTACGATGTCTAATTATTTATTTATAATTAAATAGCATATCGTATTTTTATTCATAACACTCCTTCAGATCTCAGGATTGTTTAACGCTCAAAATCTTAGTTATTTCAGATGTTTATTATTAATCAATTACATAATGTAATACAGAAGGTACCTGATCAAATCAAATAAAAGAAAAATTCAAATGTAATAATATATTTACAAGATTTTTACATAACATGTATTTTATTTTAAACCTAGATATACATCCCGCAAAGGCAAATTTCTTAGACGCCGTGAATCTATAAGTTCTGGAAGTAAAGAATTGATATAAAAATCATCTAATTTAAATGTCATGCTTTCCCAGAATTTCTTATCCCTACGAATTTCTTCGATGCAGACTCCTTTGGGGGTCCAAGCAACGAAGTAACAAACTTCCTTATTTGCTATTTGCAGTTGCTCTTGTACTTGATACATATATTTATGTTTTGAGTTTAATTTTAGAGAGTCCCCTTGTAACGTACAAAATTTAATTTTTTTCTCCAAAACTCCTACTTGTGGCGTTAAATTTTTACAAGAAGCTGGAAATTTGATTTCCAGAATTGCATCGCCGATTTCTGTAACACGATCTGGACTTGCAGCTAAATATGGCTTTGTGCTATCGATGCAAAGCCCTATAATTTTTGTTTTGATGCCGTAAACGGTCTAAAATGCGTCAACTGCGTTTTCTTCATTTTCTTGGCCGTACACTGTAAATTCATTACCTAAAAATTTTGAGTATAATAACGCTTCTACTGTTTTAGCAGTTGATGTTGTGGAGCGCATACAACAAATTCTTCCAAAATTTGATGCAGTAAGACGAAGTTTTCTTTCTCGCTTCCAAAATTCTGAAATAGCTTGTTCTCGAGTATCTATTTCCAGTTGTTTTGCGGCCGTTGTAGATATTTGCTCCAAAAATTGATTTTTTTGGATGCCAAACGCTTCTTTGTTCATATCTGGGTAGTCATCAATACTTCATGTCGTCTTTTCTTAAAAACTGCAAAGTTACAAAAATACTGAAATTCTTCCATCCATTGTTAATTGTCAGAAATCGAGTACACCAAAAAATTATGATGCACTGACTCGAAATTAATACAAAACCAAGAACCGAAATAATGGTAAGTAACTCACCTCTTCTGTTACTGTTGCACAATCGTTTCCTTTTCATCATTTGGCAATAAGTTTTTGTGTATTTTCCGGCTCCGAATTTATTAATTCTATTTTGGAGTACTTCATGGTAATTTCCGTCGGTATTAAACGATAAAGCAGCTCCAGTGCAGCGGGTTCCATAAAATCCTTTTAAGGAAAAATTAATGCGCTTACCCCCTATAAATGTTGCCACAATAGAATTATAAGATTCCGCAAGGTTATTGTCCATATTGTGAAGTAGACTCCAAGAGTTGTCTGCTATTCTCCTTGTTCTTTTCATCACCTCTTCGTAAATATTACAATTTTTCAAAAATGGTATTTGATTTTCCTAAATAAAGGTAAAACGTAAGCAACAAAAATATTAAATAAGATTCGTCGTATACGAGTATATACCTTTTGCTTGCCTCTTTTCTACACTACAAAAGTACCTAATCCCGACATTTTTCGTGATCACCAAACACATGGTGTGGTCCAATTAAAAGATCTTGTTTCAAAAATATATTTTTTAAGTCTTCTTGACTTTTGGACCAGTAACTGACTGCTCCAGTCACTGCCAACCGTAACTTTTTAACTCGGACTTCGATAGTTTTTCTTCCTTCTATGTTGTATGCAGTATTAGATTTTAAATCTGATAGTTTGGAAACGTAGTTCCTCAATAAATGATTTTTGCATTCCACTTTTTGTATATGAAAAGCTG
>CALNHX010010218.1:0-42340 GCA_940337035.1 Agriotes lineatus | reverse complement strand
AGGGATCAATTATATAAACCATTGAGACTAAAAAGACTAATCTGGTAGGGTCATCTACAAATAAGGAAAGAGGATAGGTGGCATAAAATAATATACCAATGGGTTCCTCCACACGACAAAGAAGAGGAAGGCCGTTGAGACTTGGCGAAAGGTTGTACAGCACCCGTTGATCCAAAGGGGAATGAAAGAAGACCGGTCCTACAAACATTAATTTTAATTTTATTATTATTATACACGTACGAATCAGATACACCACGATGATAAATTCATTTTTAAAAAGTGCACTTAATCACAAAACAACTGCGGTATTTCTGTTCTTGCGATAAGAAACTCGTATTTGAACAAATTCATCCTTGAAAGTTGCGTAATTATTTCAATTTATTTTACGTAGATGTGTAATTATTTGCGAAAAACTTTAATAAATTATTACTTGGGTACGTTACCCGCCGATATTTTAAATACTTTGGGAAAATCAATATTTCCATATAACCTAACGGTGTTTATTTTTTCTATCATGAAACTTGGGCTAGCCCCTGTATTTAATCTTGCACTTTAAGTCAATGAAAAAATATTTTCGGACTTGTGCTTGTATAAAAAGCAATTTGAGGTAGATCACTCACCTTAAGTGAAGGTAATACAAGCAAAACTAAAAATTTTGATTTCAACGTTTTGCGGTTGTCTTAATACGTCACTTTGGTTTAGAATGTCGAGAAACACTAGATTCTATAATTAGTGTCATGCAATTGAAACATAGCTTGGTTAAGTTACTAAGTCAAAAATGACCGCTCTCTGTGTTTGGCAAAGAAACAAATACATCAAAAGTACATTATACACTTTAACAGCGATTTCTAAATATTCACTAAAAAGCTAACGATTATTGTATAATAAGCATAATAAATAAAGGATGTTAAAACAGATCTCAAGGAGAAAAGTTGGTGCAGGTTATGTCACATCCGCGACTGCCGAGAGCGAATTCTATTTTTACTGCAGCGTTTTATGAACTTAGAAACAAACAAGTACGCATAATACACAAAACTAGGTTTCGAGTCACAAGGACGATATTTTTGCGATTTATTGGTAGCCCAGTTTCACTTACTGTATAATAAAAAACTTCAATCAACAACACGTACCGCAATTCATGTACACTTCGCAAAAAATACCATTGACTTAAGGCTGGGCCTTCACTGTTTAACAGACATAGATGCACAGTTGTAGACGTTCCAGTGGGTTAGCTTAAATCGCCTCAAGTGTAAACAATACAAATAAAATTTTAAGTCTGGCAAATACCATCTGTGTTAAAAATCAAGGTTCATACAAAAAGCTCATTCCTTATTATCATCAACAATCTGTCAACCATTGCTACCCAACACATCGGCATCCCTAATTTTTTTCCATGTCGTCATATACGCTAATAATAGAATCCATTATTTTTCGGCTTCTGGTTGTAGGTTATCTACCACAGTTTTAGACCAATGTTCTTCTAATTGTTTTGTCACATGGTAAGATTATGTTTTCTTTGTTATTTTGTTTATGCTTCTAGAGGTTCTATACTGTTTGAGGCTTTCGCGGTTACTCGAATTATTCTTCTTAACATAGAATTTCGGCTTAGACCGCGTAGTATTTGTATATGAACACCCAGCATTTTCTGGCTTAATGTGCCTTGCACCTTGTGAAGTCGAGCAAAAACCCGCGCGATGGTTACGCTCTTTGGTGCTCGTGTTGTTCGAGTATCTTGAGAACGAGGATACTTAGACAGATTTGACCGTTTTGCTATTTGTGCATCCATATTCACTGAATACTACGTGGTCTAAGCTGAAATTCTATGTTAAGAAGAATAATTCTAGGGATTCTGTTTACTGCTCTTCGTAAATAAATACAGTGACGGTTATTCCATGGAAATTAGAGAGTTCCGAAACTTGAAATTACTATTTACTTTTATTAAATCATTATGTTCGTATTTTGCGATGTAATTGGACGATAAATGGAAAATAAGCACTTAGCCCAAGCATAATAGGCTTTTACCTCAAAAACAAAAATGTAGTCCTGATTTCTGGCACAAATGTTTCTTAGTACCCTAGGAAGAACACCTTAAAGGTCCCCCTCTGGGGTGTTGGCGTCATAGTTTTTTGGAGCATCCTCTTAAGTTTTTAAGCCACGATATTCTTCTCCTACCAGGTCTTCTTCTGCAGTGTACTTTCCCTTGTAAGATTAATTTGTGAAGGTGGTATTTAGATTAATTCCTCATTATGTGGCCCAAATATTCTAGATTTCTCTTCTTTACAGTGTTAATTACCTCTTTTTCCTTATTAATTTTTTCCAGCACTGATTTATTTGTCAATCTGTCTACCCATGAGATTCTCAAGATTGTCCTATACAGCCACATCTCGTAGGCTTCAAGTCTTTTTTGGGTTGCCTCGGTTAATGTCTACGACTCCACCCCGTAGAAGAGTATCGAGAAAACGTAACATCTTAGAAGTCTGATTTTGATGTCTAAAACGAGATTGTGGCTTTTAAATAGCTTAGACATATTGATGAAGGCTTGTCTTGATTTCTCTATTCTACACTTAATTTCTTGAGAATGGTTCCATTGCTTGTTAACTAATGTACCTATAAAAAATAGATAGTTGATTCTTGGTACCCGTTCGATTGGTGTTTCTCTGATAAACAGTTGACAGTTTTCATTTTTTTCCTTACTTATTATCATGAATTTATTGGTGTTCACTTCTAGCCCGTACTGTTCACTAGTATCATTTACTTTATTTATAAGTTGCTGCAGGTCATTCAAATGTTCTTCAATAGCATGGAAATAACCATTTGAAAGTCGCCGCCGCTGGTGTGCCGGCGTAGTTTTTTGGGACAAGAAAGGGCCAAAAGTCAAGTAATATAAAAAAGTGTAAAGGAAACCTGAAACAAATAATACAGTACTGATTTTTGGTACAAATGTTTCCTAGTACCCTAGCAGCAATCCTTTAAAGGCTTCCGCATTTAGGGTGCCAGTGTCGTAGTTTTTTGGAGCAAGAAAGGGCAAAAAGTCCAGTAACATTTTTAAAAATAGAGGAAACTTGAAAAAAATAATTTAGTACTGATTTTTGACACAAATATTCCGTGGAGGGTTACTGCTAGGGTACTAGCAGTAACCCTCCAAAAGCCCCTGCCTTTTGAGAGTCTGCATCGTAGTTATTTGGAGCAAGAAAGAGCTAATAGCCCAGTAATATTAAAAGAAGTTTAATGGAAACCTAAAACAAACTATGTAGTATTGATTTTTGAATAAATGTCCCTTAGTACCCTAGGAGAAGCCCTTTAAAATTCTCCACCTCTGGGGTGCCGGAGTTGCAGTTTTATTGGACAATACTGCATTACTTGTTTCAGGTTTCCTTTATTTTTTTTTAATATGACTGTGCTATTAGCCCTTTTTGCACAAGAAAACTATAACGTCGACACCCCAAAGACGGGGACTTTTAAAGGGTTACTTCTAGAGTAGTAAGGAAAATTTTTGTGTTTCAAATTTCCTTTAAAATTTATTAATGTTACTGGGCTATTAATCATTTTTTGCCCCATGAAACTACGACGCCGGCACCCCAGAGGCGGGGATTCTTAAAAGGGTACTCTTAGGGTACTAAGCAACATTTATTATCCAAAAGTCTATACTAGATTATTTGTATTAGGTTTCCTTTAAACTTTTTTTTTATTTTACTGGGCTATTAGCCCTTTCTTGTTCGAAAACACTATGACGGCGGCACCATTAATGCGGCAACTTTTAAAGGGTTGCTCATAGGGTACCTACTATGTAACATTTTCACCAAAAATCAAGACTGTATTATTTGTTTCAGGTTTCCTTTAGACTTTTTTATCTTACTTGGCTATTGGCTCCTTCTTTCCCCAGAAAACTGCGACACCGGTACCCCAGAGACGTGGACTTTTGAAGAGTTACTTCAAGGGTACTAAGAAATATTTACCCAAAAATTAATACTGCATTAGTTGTCCGCTGTTACTGGGTTATTGGCCCTTTCTTGCTTCAAAAAATACAGCGCCGGCACACCAGCGACTTTTAAAGGGTTATTTCCATGCTATTGAAGAACATTTGCGCCAAAACTCAGTACTATATTATTTGTTTTAGGTTTCCTTTAAAGTTTTCCTGGTAGTACTAGACCCTAGCCCTTTCTTGCTCCAAAAACCTATGATTCCGACACCCCAGAGCAGGGGACTTTTGAGGTGTTGCTCCTAGGGTACTAAGGAATATTTGTGCCAAAAATCAGGACTACATAATTTGTTTTGTGGTTTGCCTTAAAGTTTGCTTACTATGCCTGAGATAATTACTTTTATTTCCTCTTGACTTGTTAAAAGATCATTTATTGTCATCTGAACTGACTCGGTAAATGAGTCTTTACAGGCAAGCTGCCTGTAAAGTTTTACTATGGTCTGAAATGACCGGTAAATGAGTCTTTACAGGCCAGGTGCCTGTAAAATTTTGCCATCGAGACTTTACAGGCACCTTGTTTTTTAATAGATACATCCTTTATTAATCACTAATATTAATTTTTAGGATGTTCCCCAAGAGAAAATAAAACGTTGTACGCGGCTCGCTTACAATTAGCCTTTATTGGGGCTCACCGGATTACAGGGCTCGCTCCTACGTCGCTCACCCTGCAAGTATCCGGTTCACTCATAAAGACTAATTTACTAAGCTATCCGTTGTTTACATATACAAAAGTAGGGCGGTAACTAAATCATAAATGATCTGTACGGTAATAATCCATTACCGTATACGGCAACCACTACCCTACATGGTAACCGATAAACTATTGAACAAACCACGGATGTTATGAATCATAACATTCCTAGATATGTTAATAGCTATTATTTGTTCCTCACTTGTAAACATCGATTTATCAAGTCACTGTATTCACCTTGAAAATGTTTCTTAACTGGCTAACCTGTACATTTTTTACTGGTTAGCTAGTAAAATTTTACACCCGTGCTCATAGATAAATGATAGCGTGCAAAGCCAGAATTGACTTCCTTACTATGTGCCAAATTTAGTTGCTTGTCAGTTTGACATTGTGAATAAATGGTAAATTTATAGTTATTTACAAGTGAGGAACAAATAAAATATTCAACAATACACGCAAGGTAACGGGTTTTACTGGCTCCAGAAGGTGACTGGCGAGCCAAAGGCGAGCCAGTCATATCCTTCTGCCCACCAGTAAAAACCCTCTTACGAAGCTGGTAATGTTAAATAGTATAAGGTCATTTCCTTTCAACCCTAAACATTATGCAACCCAGTCTACAATCGTGTTCTTTGAATTGCAGCAGATCCACTTCGTACATTCAGGCTCTGTGTCCCATTTTGTACCACGTAAGTTTTAAATAGAAAAAAAGCTTAGGTTGCATCGACTATGTTACTTTACTTGTACAAGAGAAGAATAGTCAATTGTACAATGGGTTCAAATAGTTTCTTCACTGCCCCGTCGCAATGCTTGGCTGGAGTTCATTTTGGCTTCTTTCCTACTGCACTGGCCTCCCCCCAAATCTGTTTACTTGTCTTTCATCGCCCACTCAATTCAAATGGTTCGAATATGTTAAGTGTCCTTGTCCTGTACTGCCATTGCTCCAAGCCTTCTCATAATTTCTACATTCGTCGTTCTAACCTCATTGGCAAATGTTTAAATTTTCCATAGAAAAGTAATTTCTGAACTCTGTAATCTGCTTTTATGCCTATTTGTAAGGACCTATACTTTACTGCCACAAATCATTGTCGACACACAGATACACAATTTTGTAAATACTTAAATTTGTTGTCTTCAAGATATCCCCTTTTCACAGCATGGTAAAATTTTGGCGTTTCACTAATTCGGTTACTTATGGCTGTTTCGTGTGACCCTTTGCTGTCTATCCACGAGCCTAGATAATTATAGCTATTAACATATCTAGGAATGTTATGAGTATCATAACTGCCGCAGAAGTTTTGAAATCCGAGCTCGTAGAGCGAGGATTTTAAAACTTCTAAGGCAGTTATGATTCATAACATCCGTGATTTGTTCAATAGTTTATCGGTTGCTATATGGTTATGGTTGCCATGTAGGGTAATATTCTTTAACCCTACAGATAAGTTATGATCTAGTTACCAGCCTACTTTTGTATATGTAAACAAAGGCTTAATATCCTGAAACCGATAAAAGCTATTACCTACTCAGCCTACTCACTATTTAACCTCGCTTGTGAAGCTATCAGTGTTATTTTCTTTGCTTCCAATGCTTTGTTCCATATTTGCAAGCGTCTTTGAACACATGTTCTGTCCCTATTAATGAGACCACATCATCCACAAAACCACACTTCAAAATTCTTACTAGCTGCATGTTCGTGAAGCCTAGGTACTTGGAGTTTCTCTATATTTCCACTACATTCTTTGGTTATGTCATGTATTAGTATAGTGAACAACAAAGGGCTAATTCTCCCTTGCCTCACTCTCTTAATGGATTCAAAGATTGCACACTTCAATAATCGGACGAAATTCTAGTTTTTCTCAAGCATGCTCTGAGACACAGTAAATGTTCTCCAAAGTATTTTTTTCTATAATTTGCATTGGTGGTTTGACGAACGTCTCTGAAACATGCATAGGCTGCCTGGTTGTATTTGACTATCTTACAATTGATAAGCTCGCCGGTCGAAGTGTGGTCGTGCGTGCTATGGTTTGGTCTGCAGCCACTCTGTGCTTCGTCTATCTGAGGTTCCACAATATTGTAGAGTCGATTCTTCAGAGCTCTTTCCACTTAGGTACACTGAATGGCAAAATGGCTATAGTTCTGGCAGCTTTCATTGTACCCTTTGCTGAATGGTGGCATTATTATTGCTATCTACCAGTACGAAAAGTTTGTGCAGCAGTCATTCCAGCGTCGCCGCTAAATTTGAGCATTTCTAAAGTTATTCTATCACAATTATTGTATACCTTTAAGTTCCTCTTTTATTTCTCCCTTACTTATGCCGGGCCGTCTTGTATATTGTCGACATCACTGCTTTTCTCTTCGTCACCACCATCCGTTTTTGGGCATCTTTGTTTGCTACTCCTGATTCCAATAATTCTTTATATTCATCCCACTTTTTCATATTTTCTATTTTTGAATATCTAACTAGTGTTGTCCTTATCTACTTTAACTGGGTATCTTCCTCACGCTTACACATAGGGAACATTTTTTATATTACACAGGAATTTTTGTACTAAGTATACACTCATTTTAAATTGCAGTTAACCTAAATGTACACCTTTTGTACAAAAGTCATTGTGGTCAAATTTCCAAGTAAGAGGTGTTAAAATTTCAAACTCGATGAGTGAGACAGCACGCGATATACAGTGTTGGGGAAAAGTATGGAAACACCTATATATCTCCTATACTACTCTTGAAGAGATTTCTATGAAATTTAGTATATACAGCATCTCCAAGATAAGGAGGGCCAGTATGGGGATCTCGTTAATTGTAAGAGATGCAAATTTGGTTAAATGGGAAGAAAGTTGCGCAATTAAAGAGCTAAAAAAATTACGCCTAAAAACCTTGATATGATTTTTCGTTTTTGAATTATCTCAAAAAACCGAATTTTTGGATTTTCTATTTATTTTTTTCTGGTGTTAATATTAAAGTCAAAGCAAAACCGATTAAGCTTTTTTGTAGCAACTTCTAGTGGACTTAATGCTTATGTTATCGAATTTTTTATTCAACGTTTCATCTTCGAGAAACCATCATCAACTTCATTTTTGTAAATACGCTCCTGATTTTCTGATGTCAAATTTGTGAAGCCCTTTTATTCTGAATTCAACAATGTACCACACATTATGGTTTAATTACTTTTCGACTTTTGGATACGGACCTGTGTCTTAGAGCATTTCATGCGTTGTTTCAGGGTTTACAATTTAAAGAAAGAAGTAATGTGTCTCACTGAATGTTTTTTATTTTTTATGTTAATTATTGTTTATCAGTAAGATTAATAATTACATATAATCTCATAAGAGCATTAATTCTTTCCGGATTTTTTTTTGAGTGCCTTCCAACAGCGTCGTATTAATTTGCCCGAGCGGAACGCGCGAAAGAAATTACAAGTTCGAAAAATCTGTAAAAGGCTTTACACAGAACTTCTTTCGTCAACATTGTGGCACTAATTTTAAAAATCAAATAAAGTTAGAAGTACAAATATTTTCACGTTTCTAATAAATTAAATACATTTTCAAATAAAAAAAATGTATGCCGCTGGGGTTTGAACCCGCCGCATCTGCAGCTCTGCAAAATGCTCTATCCTAACCGAATCTCATCAGAGAATATAAGTACGGCCAAATTTGATCTGCGCTACCGCGTCTCTTCGGGAAAAGTCCGGCGCGCGAGGCTCTTGAAAAGCACGATTTAATGGTTGAAACATTTTTACTCTTTTGTGACATTATCCTTTATCGATTGAGTCTTATTTTGGGCAAATGTAAAACCTGACCTATGTGAAAGTTATTACTTCCTTTTATTTCAAAATTAACCCAAAAAAAAAAAACAAAATTTTATATTTTAAGGTGCTCACCCTGTATATGTTTGTATGAAATTGTACCGGTTTCATGCGAGGTAGATATATAATATGTATGCAAAATATCGTCTTCCCCCGACAAAAAGTTTTTGAGCTATACTGCCAACAGACAGACAGACAGACAGACAGACAAACAGACCGACAGATGCACAGACAGACAGACAGACAGACAGACTGACGGAATTGAGAAAACCTCTTTTTCGTCATCTAGGGACCTTGAAACGTGAAGATCTGAAAAAATCTCGGAAGGTGATTTTTTCGTGATTACAATACTTCTTTCGTCTTTCAGACGAGGAAAATAAAAATCTATTTCAAAGAATTAATTAGCCAATGTACTAAAAGACTGAGGCTTCAATATGAAGCGGAAAAATGGGGAAGACTATAAAGAGTCAATAGTGAAGATTATGCGGAACTCCACCGCTAAACAACTACAGGAATTCTACTACAACGAACACAACGTCAAATTTGTTCCATTTGCCGACGTCGAGTTTAGCAGCGCGCGAGCTGCTGGGGATGCCAAGCGGAGAAAGTTACAAACGGATCCAAAGAAAAGAAAATTGAGCTCAGCAGCCATAAGTAAACAAGAAATGGAAAGAATAGTCGAAATGTGCGATGAAAATACGCCCACCGGACTACAACAAAAATTCTTTTTGATTGCCGGCTACGAACTTGCGTGGAGGGGAGGAGAGGCTAGCGCATGTTGTCTTCACCATTTTTTGGAAGAAAAGAACGAGGTTGCTAGTATTGGACGCATAAGAGTACAATCCTGTCTTCACGAAAACCTGTCAAGGAGGGGCGAAAAAATTAGCTGATAGCAAATGGTTAATTACTAACGCAAATTCTCCAGAGATATGTCCATTTCGGTAATACTAACGCTGCTTGCATTATAACGCAATACAATTTCTTCTTTTTAGATTAGTTAAGAAACTTTTGGAAAAAAGAACTACATTTATTACCAGCGACAGATTATTATTTTTGACAGCCAACCCAAATTGGCAAAACAGTTCTTCCAAAGGCTGGTACAAAAATGTGCCTGTAGGAGAATACCGTTTGAACTTGGATGAACATATTAGTTCAGAAAATTGGAATCGACACAAAAGCGGTGAAGATCACAAATCACTTCATACGAGCCAGTGCAGTTTCTAATAAAGTTACAGAGCATAGTACGCGCATTCAATACGTCCCCTACCTATAAATGGATGCAAAACATCATAAACGGATAGTGGAGCGTCTGAGGAATAATTGTGAATCACGTGTTGTTAATTCTAATACTACTCCTAGTATTTCTGATTTATCTTCCAGAGGGAATGTCTATTACGAGTACAATAATTGTATATTTAATTTTAAATGATTTGTTTTAGTTTTTTATCTGTATGTTCAATTGCGTAATTTAATCAAATTTGACATCTTTGACAGCAAAAAATTTCCACAATGAGTAAGTGTAAACATAAATTTTAAATTAAATCTTACTACAGTATGTAATAAGCATAATACAGAAAAATAATAAATTAAAAATTAAAAACTAAATGTTCATAGGAAGTCTGGAATTTTGGTGAAATATAATACGTACCACTAAACACAAAAAATAAAAAATAAAAATACAATAATTTCTTAATTTATGTTGTAACATATAGTATTCCTGGAATGTCAGTGTTGCATAATGCACGACAGCAATCCTTTTTAAACTGTTTTGTGTTATTATTAAATATATTAATACTGTCAACGAGTTTGTTGGCTATATCACAAGCAAGGTAAAGAGGTGAATGACTCAAGATATTGGTTCTTGATTTTTCGAGATAGAAATACATACGGTAGCGTGATATTGGTCTTGGTACATGAAAGTTTAGTTGCATGAGAATTACAGAGCAACAATTAATCCCGTAATGAACTACACGATGCAAAAAAACTAGGGATGAAAGACATCTGCGCTTTTCCAATGTTTGCAAATTAAACAATTTTAGCAAGTGGGAATAATATAGCGTAAACAATGGGTATACCCCAATTGATTTATATTGCAAAAACCTTATAAAACGCTTCTGTACCCCTTCGATTTGCATCTTGTACACACTATAGGTAGGCGACCAGATCACTGCAGAGAATTCTAAGTGAGAGCGTACATACGCATTATATAACCTTAATAAAGTTTGGGTATTTTTAAAATTGAAGCTGTTGCGTATTATAAATCCAAGCATTCTTAATGATGAATTTACCACATTTCTAATATGATTTGCAAATGACAGTGGAGCATTAAATGTGATACCCAAGTCACTAACTTCATCTTTCACAGCTAAAGGTTTATCATTCATACTGTACTGATACTTAATATATGTGTTCTTTCGTGTAAATGTCACGGTAGAACACTTGTTTACATTAAATTCTAAATGATTGACTTTGCTCCATTTGTAAATTGTAAATAGTATCAGTTTGAAGGGAATGGCAATCATTAACAGAATATACAACCCTCCAAAGCTGAAGATCGTCTGCAAACAAGGAGTGTTCGGAATATTCAATGGTAGCTGGGAGATCATTGATGAATAGTAAAAATAATAGTGGCCTGAAGTTAGCACCATGTGGGCCACCAGAAGTTGCTGCATATTTTTCAGAGATACAGCCCTTATAGGCTGCTACCTGAAATCTATTTGTAAGGTAAGATTGCTGAAAAAGTATTTGGTTTTTCGAAAAGCCAAAATCTACATGCAATTTCTTCAACAAAATCACATGATCGACCTTATCAAAAGCCTTGGTGAAATCTGTATAAACAACATCGACCTGTTCATTACTGTCCAAGGCTTTAGATAACTGTTGCGTAAACGAATAGAGGTTTGTAACTGTCGACCGATTTGGCATAAACCCATGTTAAGTGTCAGATATTGTAGGTTTAACGAAAGGGAATATTCTTTTATATAAAATGGTTTCAAAAACTTTAGATACTGATTGCAATATTGATATGGGTCTATAGTTAATTATATTAGTTTATCGCCATTTTTGTAGATTGGACATACTTTGGCAATCTTCCATTTAGCAGGATAAGTGTTAGTTCGTAGTGACAAATTAAAGAGGATGGATAAAGGTACCGCTAAAAACTACGAACAAGCGTTATAAGCATAGATAGGTATCTGGTCAAGACCAACACATTTTTAGGTTTAAGAGAGCACAACACAGAAATGGTTTCATCTTCAGTCACCTGGTTAAAATCAAAGCCACCTTCTAATAATAGTTCTCTTGTGTCGATAGTAGTATCATTTTTAGTGTATATTGAATGAAAATTACTTGCAAATGCATTGCTTATTTCTTTGTTAGTACTTAAATATAGGCCATTTACATGCATATTATCAACAATATCAACAACTGACTTTCGTTGTTTTTTATTTTTGATAAAGGACCAAAATTTTTCTGGTTGAATTTGAATGAATTCTTCAGCAGCTATACAGTAAGCTCGGTACGCAAGATTAATATCACGCTTTACCTTTTTTCGTAATTTCGTATACTCGTTGTGAAGTTTGTGATCGAATGGTATAGGTAAATATTTGACATTCAGAAACTTATTTCGAGTCGAAAGGTCTGTATAGACATATTATACCCTAAACGTAACCGTTACTAAGCAAATAATAAAACAATGAAAATTCGTTTAAATAGCTACTTATAAAACCAGTTAGAAAATGCGTAATTTTGTGTAACGCATGTGGGACGAGCGTAGCGAGATCCCACAAAGTCACATAAATTACACAAAATCGTATTTCCTAACATGTTTTATACAACTTTTTTTTTACTATTTCCTGCAAGTTCTATTTTCCAATCAAATGCCATGACTTTTTAAAATTCAACCAATCACGTGTTTTTATAGTAGCAAAAAATCTAAATTTTCGCTTGGGATTTTATCACTATTTTTGTGAATTACTTCCATGGCAATCACCAAACATGTTGTTTGAATCAAGGCGGTATTTTAAAGACGTCAACTGTGATTGTGCGTCAGTATAAAAATGTTATATTCATTTCGTACCGGTACAAAATTTCGTAAAAAAATTGCCGGTAAAATAATTGCCCTTAATACATTATTACCGACAAAAAATAAGTTTTTAGGCTTTAAACCGATACAATTATTAATGTCAGGTAAAATAAATGTCAATTAATTGAAAATCACTTTGTCGCATGTCAGTTTGATGACACAATGAACCTTTTACAACTTGTGAAATAGTTTACTTTTTATAACTGGTTGCGAAAAGTGCGATGTTTCGATACTTCACTCAGTTTTGAAAAGTTTAGTTTATATGTCAAAATTAGAAAAAAGTTACTTACGAACAACATTATATTTTCGTCATCGATATAAAATATTGTGACGATCCTGCTGCCGGTCATTGCCCCAGAATTATGACACAGTGCCCCGATTTTTCTGGAGCCTCGAGAAACAACCTTGCAACCTTAGACCCCAGGTGCAGACGCGTGACGTCAGCTCCCTTGAAGGCAGCTGCAGACGCGTGACGTCAGCGACCGTGCTGGCTAACACGCGAATGCGTCATGCGGTTCCCAGAAAGGTCCAGCGACATCTAAATGAATCTCGAAGGAATTATTCCACGAATATAAATACACGGCCTTCGGAGTTCTAATTCAGTTCTCATCAAACTCAAAGGCGTAAGGCCGCCACATAAATAAACGCGTATATAAATAACCACATAAATAAGTGATGTTTAATCCAGTGTAAATAAATAGAGGGTATAACCATATAAATCATTAATGTTAAGTCGTGCTACATAAATAAATAAATGTATCGTTGTTAGAAATAGTTCGTAGTTTAAGTAATTCGTGTGTTTGTAAATAATAATAATTAATCATTGTAAATACATGTTTAATACAAAAGCAACGAATAATTTTTAAATAGCCCGAACGTTAAAAACGTAACAATATGAAAAGCTATTCATAACTCCCTAAGCATTTTTCAAATTATTTCTCTCTCAATCTCATGGTAACCATGCAACTACAAACAACGTTTGAGCAACCATACATTCCGGTAATCCTTGATGTTACTTACATATTCTTATTTTAAATGTATTTTTCTACAACCGTGTCTAAAGTAGATACTTTAAACACGGTAGTTAGTTTGTAAAGTCCCACTTTTTAAAAAGCAGTGCATAAAAAGTTCTTTACAAACCCTAGTGCATAAAAAGTAAAATGTATTTTGGGTTGCCTATTTACATAACCTTATTCTAGATGTTAATCATGTGAAAAACCAGAAAGATGTAATTTATTTAATAGAATTTGGTAATTATAGGTACAAAACAATAATAATCGTGAAAAATTTACATAATTAATGAATTATTATTAGTAATAGTAATAGTGCATAAAAGGTTCTTTACAAACCCTAGTGCATAAAAAGTGAAATTGATTTTGGGTTGCCTATTTACAAAATTTTACATAATTTTGACAGTTCATCGATCACGATCAGTGGCGCCAACTTAAAACTAATTTCAATCAACCAACCAGTTCCGTACCAAAATAAATAAAGCAATTGATAAAAAATGTGAAATGTTCAGTTGTAGAAAAAATCTAGTATGCAACACGTGTGTAAAAGGTCTTTTTTTAATCTCGTGCTACCATTTGCGCACTCGGCTGGCGCCTTGTGTGAAAATCTCCGCACTCGATTAAAAAGACCTACTTTACACACTTGTTGCATAAATAACTATTACGAAATTTTGCAATGTGACACTATTTTTACTTCCTTTTACAATAAAGGAAGTATTGAATTCACCCCAAAAATTCGAAATTGAGTTTTCAACAGATCTTCACGTTTTAGAGTCCTCTGAACCCAAAAAAACATATTTTTGTTTATTGGTCTGTGTGTCTGTCTGTGTGTCTGTCTGTCTGTGTGTCTGTGAACAGAATATCTCATAAACGAAAAGAGGTATGGCGTTGAAACTTCATATATAAGTTTTGCGTACTATGTAAATGCGACGGCAAGCTTTTGAATAAAATCGCATAACCGGAAATAGTTGTTAACCTTGGGATACGGAAAGTTCGTTCCCCACATTTCGTACCCCACATTTCGTTCCCGGGATATTTCGTCTCCCCACATCTCGTACCCGGAAACTTCGTTCCCGAGCGAACTCAATTTGTCTTCTAGATTACAGGTCGTTGAAAAACGAGTGTAGCGATCGGAATACAGTTAGAAAATGAAAGATATTTTAATTAATTTATTTATGATAAGAACAAAATAAATTGTATTTATTAAAAATGACGGTTTAATCTAAATACGTATCTTCCTAATATTTTTTATAAGGCCATAATTTCTCATTCTGACCAACTTTTCTTAGTAATATTTTGCCGTATTATGAACAAAAAGGGTAGTTTACCTGAAAAGAAAATAATTTTTGCTTAACTTTCAAGGCCGACTTCATTTTGAAAAACTGAAAATTTTCTTAAAATTCTCTACAAACCAAGCAGGAATTATAATTCCTATAACATTTTTATGTAAAACCAAAGAGCATATGCTCTTTGGTAAAACTAAAAATAAAATTTAGTTCCTTCTTGTAAACTCAATCCGGGGACATACTGTATATAGTTCTTATCAGTTTATTATAATAAATAAATTAATTAAACTATCTTTCATTTTTCCAACTGCATTCCGATCGCTGTACTCGTTTTTCAACACCGTGTAATCTGGGAGATAAATTGAGCTCGCTCGGGAACGAAGTTTCCGGGTACGAGATGTGAGGAGACGAAATATCCCCGGAACGAAATGTGGGGTACGAAATGTGGGGAACGAAATGTGGGGAACGAACTTTTTCAAAAACGGCTCTAACGATTTTTTTCAAACTCCACATTTTTATTACACTTTTAATGTGTATTCATGTGAGATAGGTGATTTTCCAGTTGAATACTTCTAAAATGGGTTTCTTTTGTTTTTTTTTCTATTTTTTGAACTCGTATTTTAAATAGAACACCCGCTATATTATTACATTTTTTAATTCAGCTTAAAATTCTAGAGAAAATTTATCTCTTCAACTAACGCTCTATTTTGTACAGTTTTTGTAGAATTTGTAATTTTTTAAAATTTTTGACAAATGCTTAAACATTTAAAATGAAATTTCTGTAAAAGAAAGTTGTGTGCGTGTATCACACCAGATTTTTACTACTATGTTAGTAACTCAAATATTGTATGCACCACTGGAGATGAGTGTAAACTTTTGCCTGTCACAGTGACAAATGTTTTCATAAACACAATGCAATCTGACATTCACCTACAGACTTAAGTTAAGAAATTACTAGATTTTTTATCTTTCTTTCCGAGACCTGCTCTAAATGAGTCTTTTTTTTTAACAGACATACTATTATCTACAACTGCTTGGATAAGGACTTATTACGTCACTTATTTGCCTACTAAAATATTTTTGAAAATTACAGATCTGATATTTCTCCCATTGCATTTTCCTCAATTTTGGGCAGTTGTAGATAAAATTTTGTACAATACATATGTGACAACGCATCATTAATATACTTGTGTGCTTACATAACTCGTGCTACGCTCTCGTTTGTAACTTACCCACACGTATATTAATGATGCCCTTATCCCACTTGTATAGTAAATAACTATTCCACATTCAAGAAAATGATAAAGTCAACAACAACTCGGTAACGGTTACGTTTAGGACTTACTGTCTGTTCCCGAATTCATCCTTGAAATGTTACCGGTACGCATTGGAACACCCCGTATATAGCTTTCCTGGTCTTCTACATTAATTTATGTCGATTTGCTTATTGTGTAATAATAATATTTGTAAGCAACTATGTTTTATGATGCATTGTTCGCCTATATCAGTAACTTCCATATTTAAACAAAAGATATTGGTTTATACTCAACTTTTTTAAGCATCTTATCAGGGAAGATTATGGAAAGATTATTGTTCTAAGATTCCATATTGATATGAAAGATTGTACGCGATATTTATAAATTATTTTCTCGGTTCTTTAATTTTACGAAGAAATGTTTATGCGCAACTCAAACCATGGATAGAAAATATTTTACGTAAAAAGTACGATTCTAATCGCTTTTAATAGTCTACACTCCCCACATCCTGCGACTGGTTTCTAAACTCTGCATTCTAGACTACTCTTGTGCATCATATTAAAAATGAAAAATCACTGCTGTTCATCATTGGCATTTATCCGGTGTTGCAATTAATAGCGAAATACAGTTAAGCTGCTGTTCGTAGGGAATTAATAAGTTAAGTAAATGTACTGATTTTATCCTAAATTAACATCTCAAATTATTTCATAGTTTTTTAAAACACAGACTGTTAATTGTGACTGTGTTGACTCCTTACTAAAACCTGTTAGGTATATTCTGTAGATATGATGTATATGAATACCGAAGCTGTTGTCTTCAGTAGTTTTCTGAAATATCGCGAGATCCAAAAAAAAACTGATCCTCAGCAGGCTATGGAAATTCAAACATATGAATAATATGTTGGTGGCAAACTGACGTAAAACCTAACCTGCTAACCTCGAATTTGACATAGACTTAGAGTGTCACCAACATATTATTCATACGTTTGAATTTTCACAGCCCGCTGAAGATTAGTTTTTTTTTATCTCCAGATACATTGTGATATGGTTTTACCTTTATAATTATTATATAGTCGAGAAGCGGGCTCCTCAAAAAACATTTCTAAAATGATGAGGTGTGCACTCGAAGATATAGTTGAAAAAAATGTACACTATCTGGAATGACCTTGCGGATGTAAATGTGGAGGGCTCCATTCTTTTTGCCATTGCAAAAAAGCAGAAAAATATTTCCGACACTTTTTATTACTAAAAATTTATGAATTTTATGCATATGTTACAGTAAATGCAGGAAATTAGTAAATGTTAGCAATTCCTAGTGAAAGTTGACATTTACTAATATGTTAGTAAAAGCTGGCAAATAAAATTCATGATTGACATTCACTAGTAATTGTTAGCATTTACTAGTCCTACCCAGGAAATGTCTAACGTTAAAGTTTAGTTGCTGTCCCGAAGCATAGGCTAATTATTAGCCTATGCCCGAAGCTATTATTTCAAGAAGATGTTCCAGAAAAGGAAATAAGCCTACGAACAGTTGCTAATTTGCAGTCCACGGGTACAGGGCAAGGGTTTTTAAAATGTCAATGCAAAACTAAATGCCAATCAAATAAATGCTTTTGTAAAAAAAGAACATTTTATGTACATCGAAATGCCACGCGTCACTACCGTGTGTAACAAGTAAGATTCCATTTACTTGTTTCTACTCAGAGATTAGATTATTATTACACATTATATATTAGTTCTAAGAGTTCATTTTTCTTTATAAGCAGTTTTTATACTTTTATGAGAAATATACTTTTATTTTGAGCCTAATTTATTACTTTTACTGCCACATACCAGTAAATGTTGCTTTTTCTAGTAAAAGTCAACAAGGATTGCAACGAAAACAACAATCACTAGTGCAACTAGTAACTGCTAGCTTCTGCGAGTAAATGTTAGCATTAACTGAACTTCCAGCTTTTACTGTAACACATACATCGCATTTGCAAGCTTAGTTTTGAATATTTCTCATTGATTTTTAAATCAGTGGAAAGACTATTCTTTCTGGATTCAAATGATGTCTAATTAATCGTGAAATTATTTTAAACAAATGCTACAGAAATTGTTTAAACAAAGCGTAACAGAAATGCTCGGTATATATTTCAGGATTGAGGTATTTTGAAAACGATTGCACATAAAGGCATGCTTCCAGGGTATGAAATGTATAGAAAATAATGGAGAAGTTTTTAGTGAAAGAATTATTTCTATTGCTTTATTGTTGTAAACAATATGATTTATTTTTGTACAACGCTCCGTTGTTTTCCGCTGCGTGTTTTGAGTTACCCCAGGTATAATAGATATCTACCTCAAAAAGAATAATGTAGTCCACAGTTTTGGCACCAATATTCCTTAGTACCCTAGGAGTAACCCTTTAAAAATCCCCGCCTCTAGGGTGCCGGCGTCATATCAAGGAGGCCTCGGCAGTAGTTTAAAAACATCCTTTGCTCAGTTAATAGTATATTACATACCGAGGTGGGAAGTGTTTCATTACTGTCGAGAGATTAGGTAGTTTACCGAGACGCGTAGCGTCGAGGTTAACTTTATCTCGAGACAGGGATGAAACTTTCCACCGTGGTATGTATACTATTTTATTTGCAATCATCTAATTTTAAAAATAACTACAATTGAATTCTGAATAATAGATATCTTGATGTAGCTAATATTTTTGTTACCATGAAAACAACCCACTCAATGTTTTGTTACCATGGAAACACCCCACTCTTCAGGTATGTAATATTTTTCGGGGTATGTAATAATTTCCTGGCTAGTTTCAAGTAATCATCTAGTTCCCAGCTGTTGTCATGTCATGAAATTGACACATTACAATGTGATTGCGAATAAAGTACCTTTTCTGTTTCGAACATGGCAAAAAAATAATTCAGGAAAGTTATTCAGAATCTAGAATTATGGTACCATATAAAATTTCAGAAACAGTTACTTTTATAAAACCTTGTTTATTAGAAGAATTTGCCAAGTGCTTCATCTCATAAGTTAATGTTTTTTCTATTGAAAATGTTGAAATAATATTTTGTAACCTATTAGATTGGACTTATATGGAAAATAAAACTTAACAATTATTATTATGAAAATAGAAACCATAAAATTTTGCTTGCAATAAAAATGTATTGTTTTTGAAGTAGGTAGCGTTAGCACAAAAATGATCAATAAAATTTTTTGTGAAGTGGTAGTTTCTTAAGAAAGTTATAGCTTCGATTTTTTATTTTATTTCTTGTATTTTCTTGAGCTTATAGCTGCTTTATCAGGAAAACACTGCATTTTTTAGATTTTTATATGTTCGTCCTTAAATTATAATAAATAGTTTTTATTTTATTTTATTTATTTAATTCGCACTCAGCCAACAGCCGTTAGGCCAATTACAAGCGTCGCTGTGCAGTTATGAGGACTTCCAACCACACTAACGACTGTGATGTTTTCTATGACCGCCGGGACCAACTTTTTTCCATGATAGCCGTAGTTGAAGAACACGAAGTACTTACTTTTAATGGTTTTGTTTATGTTCGCAAATATATAAATTTTTAATTTTCTGCTTTTTAGTGATTACCAATGACATTATTTACTTGTTAATATAAATACATAAATATAATAAAAATAATATATATATATCTGATTTTCAAATCCGGAGAGGAGTTCGGCAAGGAGATCTTTTATCGCCGGTGTTATTTAATGCAACCTTAGAACAAGTATTTAGAAAACTTCCGAAATTAACGTAAACGGCAAATGGATGATCAGATAAAATTATTTAGAAATGTAGAGAAAAAAATCCAGCCCAGGATAAGTAAAGCCTGTAAGAAATTCTGGTCGCTCAAGTATATTTTAAAAGGAAATGTATCAGTAAATATAAAAAAACAAGCGTCCAATAAATGTGTAATACCGGCTTTGACATATGGTGCACAGACGTGGTCATTGCCTAAACGAACAAAAAACACAAGAAAAAATGTTGAGATGCATTCTAAAGACGTGTAGGATGCCGGGATGTGCTAAAGTGGTGGTAAAAAACTTAAATAGAACTGGGCCGATTATGTTGCCAGGATGGCGAAAAGATGAACAAGATCAACGCGGAATAGTCTCTAGCGTTAGCGAGAAAAGAAAGAGGAAGACCTAAAACCAGAAGGAAGGATAATATCAAGAAAATGACAGGACCACAATAGATGAAGACAGCACTAGACAGACCGAGATGGACAAAAATGGGGGAGGCATTTGCTCGAATCCAGGATGATTAAAGACTATTATTATTATTTATATTAATCTTTAAATTTCCGATTTATAGTCATTACAAATGACATTATTCACGTATAACCAATCAGCGTAATATAATTATGAGTAGGTATAATATATAAAAATGATTTGCAAGCACAGTATATTCGTATTGCTGTGCAAATCAATGATCGGCAAAGCGTGTCGAGTCTGAAACTCAGTAGAAAATAAATCGTATTTTTTACAACAATCAAGCAATAGAGATCATTCGTTCACTAAAAATTTCTCCACTTTTTCTATACATTTTATACTCTGAAAGTATGTCTTTATGTGCAAGCGTTTTCAAAATACCTCAATGCTAAAATATATACCTACCGCGCATTTCCGTTACGCTTCGTTTAAACAATTTCTGTACCATTTGTTAAAAATAATTTCGTGATTAATTTGCCATCATCTGAATCCAAAAAGAATAATCTTTCCACTGGTTTAAAAATCATTGAGAAATGTTCAAAATTAAGCTTGCAAATGCGATGTACGCATAAAATTCATAAATTTTTAGTAATAAAAAAATGTTGGGAAATATTTTTTGTGCTTTTTTGCTATCGCAAAAAGAATGGAGCCTTCCACATTTAAATCCGCAAGGTCATTTCAGATATTGAACATTTTTTTAAAACTATATCTTCGAGTGAACACCCTATGATCGAATTTATGGTCCATGATTTCTGATTATATAACCAGCGTACATACATCAAACAAGTAGAGATACTCATGCCAAATGTTGATACCTGTCTAGAGTGCCAGGGACAGTAACTCGGAGGGTATTTCTAAGCTCGACTATCAGATGGCAGCACAAAATTCTGCCAATCAGAGCCAGTTACTAGCTCTGCTATCAATCATATGCAATCATATGTGACCATAGTATGTGACAAAGTAGTGGCGCCATCTGTTAGTACTATCGAAAAGTACCCCCCAGGAGCCGTTCAAGGACATCCAAATCAGTATTTTGACATCAAAGGAACCGACAGTGTGTGTCTCTACTTGTTTGATATATGTACGCTGATATAACCATCTGTTTAAACGAAAGTGAAAATAATATTACGTCTATTTAAGAACACAGCCATCGTTAGTAAATCAAAGAAACCCGTATTTTTTTCTGGTAATATTTTAGTTAACTATAACATAATTGTTTGATGCCTAACAGCTTAGTATAGACATAGATGAATCCTAAAATTGTCTAGCGTATGAGCATTTGTGTTTGGAACTTGCTAGTGACAGTATAATAACCTCTAATTGCCTCGTAATTACTATTAGGTACTTGAACAGCTGCATCTTTTAAACGCTCTAAAACAATTAAGATTCATGAACAAAAGCTATCCATCTTTGAGGCTTCGCACAATCTATAATGTTTTTTGGTTGCTTTTTCTGCCTAAAATGAATATATGGAGAGTAGTTTTACATTTTGTCTTTATTATGCTGAGCTTCGAGTCCAATGAAGTACTAGTTCTAAATTAGGGGCAGCAAGCTTCGAAATTCATAAAATATTTATTTAGACCTATTCATGGAAAAATAAGCTACGCTGAAATGGTACTGCTAAAAATGAGTTGCCTCGAAACGCCAAAGTTTAAGACGATTAGCGTACAATTAAGACAATCAAGGAATATCTAATATATGCAAGAAAAAATCACATACCATTTCGGTTCTACCCATTTGTTTTCAGTAGGCATTGTTTTTCACTGTAGTCACGCTTATCATAGGCACACAAAATAAGGCTTTAAAGCGCACCACGCTCAAATCAACTGACTCATATCTGCCGAAAACTACGAAATACTACAGATAAAATACCCAGCCACTCGAACTATCATTTGCAGTTACGTGATTAATGGCGTGACGTTATAGAGATAAAACAACAAAGTTACAATTCTGAAGTGTAAATTAATATATTAATAATAAACTACTTTTGTTTATGTTATTAGCAGAGTAACATAGAGATTAAGTTAACAAAGCACTTTCCGCCCATTTTAATGAAAAAGTATAGGAAAGGTGAGGTTTAACATTAAGTGCACAGTAGGTTGCATAAAAAGTAGGTGCTGAGTTTTCTACTGTCTATTTCGTTTTACTTTTATGACGCCACACATTTTTAGTTATAAATGCGAACTGTTCGACGTTATTCTCGATATAGGTAAATTTTGTAATTTATACACTAATTATACAAATAAATATTCAGTGCCACTGTAACAAGTCACGAATTGTAACATCTAATCTGAATAATCTACATCTTAAATAACTTGAGCAGAACGATGTAAAGCATGCATTTCTAGTAAGGGCATTCAACGCAACACAGGCCATGTATAAATAAGCGACACTGATCTGCATGAAAATGTACGATTGGCGTTTAACTATGTGTCTATACTGCGCTTGCCATTAGACGATCAATTGTAAGGTATTTACCTATATGTGCCTATACCCCTACGCCACACAATACCAAGGTGTGAGGATAATTTTCCAATCTTACTGACAGGTAAAATAACAAAGATAACTAAAACTTAAAAAACACAACTTTCAACACGTAGCTGGAGTCAAAGTCAAAAGGTATGGTTACCGGTTAAGCAACAGGTGGAAACCAACTATTCATCCGCTACCAGACGCGTAGGAGTTGTGGGAGCCATGGGGGCCAGTAACCCCCATAAATACATTTTATAGGGGACCTGGCCCCCGCAAAGATATGTTTTCTTTTAATTTCATCATAAGTTATTTTACTAATTTCTTATAACAATTAATATGAAAATATATAAGGTTGAATTTTAATGCCGAATCCCCCCCCCCCCCCCCTTCTGTAACTCACCTAAGTTTTTATCACTGCCGCATGAATGATATTAAATTTCGTGATTCCAGAAAGGAGTCGGCCCGGGCGGATATAACTAACGAAATCCGACCACTGTGATATTATTCTTATCAAGTATTTCCCGTGTTATGTTACATGCCAGGTATTTTCCATAAGATACTATTAAGATTTTTTCCACCTTTTTGAATAATTGGCGAGGGCTTGATAAGATACATTAGTAGATACTAGCAACCCAGTGAAACAAATGTCTCATTTAAAAAAAGAAAAAAGACCGTTTTTCAAATAGAACGCGTATTAAATAAAAACTGTACTCAGACCTGGAAGGTGTCAAAGTGGTACGCCGCATCGGAACATTCTGGAAGCTGTCAAAGTGGTTGCCTAACCGATCGAGGTTTTAAGGCGCAGAGGGTCGCAGCTCCGTTTGGCTGCTGAAACAGCGTCCCGGACGGACGGAAATCACGTGATTTCTCGAAAACCGGAAGTGTCACGTGACTGAAATTCGGTTCCTGACCTGACATGACCATTCCAAACATATAACTTTCATAACTTTTTTCTGTATCTCTTACGGTTTGGCTGCTGAAACAGCGCCCCGGACAGACAAAACAGCGTCCCGGACAGACAAGTCTATTAGATAAAGGATGTTAATGCCAGTTCTGGCTATGGGGGTAATCATGCAGGTTCTTTTATAAAATTCCCAAAAGAATTACTTTTTTTAAGTAACAAAAAAATACAAAAGTATTGACTATAGAATTTCAGCTTTTTAAAAAATAGATAATATCAGCTTTATTTCAACTAGGTTTTCATCAATTTTGTTTATTTTCATGACCGCTCAAATTTTCTGTTAAATAATACCAGTGCTGGCTATTTTGGTTATTGTGAAGAATTTTTTTTAGAAACCCTACAAATTTAACGTTTTTCCTGATCATGAAAAGTTGAAATTTCAGAGGATATTGATATGTTTTGAAGGTTATTTTGAAAAGTTAAAATGTCAGAGGTTTTTGCCACGTTTTAAAGGTATAAGAGAAGCTATTGATATTAAACTAAATATCACTAAAATTCCAGCGGCTCCATATGGAACCGCTACAGAATTAGAAAATGCAAAAGAGTTATTAACAGTGATTAAAATATACAGTGTATTCGCAGACTTATTCTTAACATGGGGATCTCCCTTATTATGAGAGACAGAGATTTGGCTAAATGGAAAGAAATATTCTTCAGGTAAAATTGTACCAAACCTTATATATAAACTTTGGATATTCAACATGGTTCAGGCGCTGGCGCTGTAGCGAAAAAAGTGAATCTTTGGCTTTCTAATTTTTTTAAATAAATCGTTTATTTTAAGAGGAAATCGAATATAGTTTACACTTTTTAATAAGAATGTAGTGGTGTATTCAGATTTTGAAAACTGTTATTGCAGTTGAGCTAGAACGGCCAACTTGATTTTCTCCTATAAGGCTCACAGTTGGCTGTGGCGACTTCAAAAAGAGAATATTTTCACTTTTAATAAATCTATAATTTCCTATAGCTACTATAAAAATTAATAACAAAAAAATAAAAAAGCGTATATCTACTTAGACAAGTGAGAACATCGGACGTGAAGTTTGCCAATTGAAGGCTTTGAAAACAAAAAACAATCTCAGCAATTGTTTGTTTATAATTGACATTGAGTTGATTTTGGTTGTAATTTACCTGTTGCATAAGAAAATAAGCAATGCAGTACAATACTTTTATTTATTTATTTTTTATTTTATTTATATTTATAGTACAGCCTGATCAGAATAATGGGTAAGTACCAAAAGGGCAACTTTTTTAATTTGCATTTATTAGAAAATTTTGTTCTTGATAAAAGTCCCTGCGTTTTCTAAAATTCAAAATAAACTTGCTAAAATTTAAATAGCTCCTTTCGTATACGGGGGGATTCAAAAATATGAAAATGACATAAGAATAAAGTACCCTTATTATTCAAAATAGACAAAAATGTTATTTAGAAAAGTTTCTTAGAATTGGGAGAAGGTGTAAAAATATGAAGTCACAGCCACCTACTCAAAAAATCATTTCCTCTGTTTTTCCTTTTCTTTACCGCGCTGTGCATTACGCTTCAGATTAACTTATTATCAGATACGGTAAGAATATACTGTCAAAAATCAGTGTCGCTTACTTAGCAACAAGAAACTTACGTGAATCGAAATTAGTGTTAAAAAATTAAAAAATGTGTGTCCAACGTGAAAAATACAAGTATCTTTAAAAAAAAATGACAAATGATCCGAACATCAAACGTACAAAATAATAAAGAAGGAAACTTTATTCTTAATATTTGTTAAGTATAACATTTCAATTAAACATTTAAATTGTTCTGAATTCTTGTTGATGTTTGGTTCATTTGTTTTTAAACTTTTTGAAAGATATCTGTTTTTTACTTTGGACAAAAAAAATTGATTTATTAGCACTAATTTCAATTAATTTTCGTATTGCTAAGTAAGCGACACTGATTTTTGACAGTATATCCTTACCGTATCTGATAATAAGTTAATCTGAAGCTTAATGCACAGGGCGGTAAAAAAAGGAAAACCAGAGGAAATTATTTTTTGGAGTAGGTGGCTGTGAGTTCATATTTTACACCTTCTCTTAATTCTAAGCAACTTTTCTACATAACATTCTGGTTATTTTAAATAATAAGGGTACTTTATTCTAATGTTATTTTCATGTTTTTGAACCTCCCCCGTATACGAAAGGAGCTATTTAAATTTTAGCAAATTTATTTTGAATTTTAGAAAATGCAGGGACTAAATTTTCTAATAAATGCAAATTTAAAAAGTTGCCCCTTTGTTACCCATTATTCTGATCACGCTGTAGATAAGTATTGTAATCACGAAAAAATCACCTTCCGAGATTTCTTCACATCTCCACGTTTCAGGGTACCTAGATAACGAAAAACAGGTTTTCTCAATTCCGTCCGTCCGTCCGTCCCTCGGTCCGTCCGTCCGTCTGTCTTTTACTGTCTGTTGGCGGTATAACTCAAAAACTATTTGTCGAAGGAAGATGATATTTTGTATCGAGAGATAAAAAAAACTGTTCCTCAGCGGGCTGTGGAAATTCAACGTATGAATAATAAATTGGTGACACTGTACGTCAATGTTAAATTCGAGGTTATCAGGTTAGGTTTTCCGACACAAAATGACGCAAATCCTAACCTGCTAACCTCGAATTTGACATTGACGTACAGTGTCACCAACATATTATTCATACTTTGAATTTCCACAGCCCGCTGAGAAACAGTTTTTTTTTTGGATCTCTCGATATAACCATTATATACGGGTGCCCGTTTTTGGAGCTCCACCATGGGGATCTCGGTAACCATAAGAGATACGAGGTCGGTTAAATTGGGGCAAAGTTGCGCAATTTGGAGCTCAATAATATGCCGGTTTAAAATTTCAAAAATTCCGATTACCTCCGGAGATATCCGAAAAAACCGGAATTTTGGAAATACGTTTTTATTTTTTCCTCGGCTTATTTGGTGACCTAATTCAAAATGAGTGACACTTCGTCGTTGCAACTTTTCCTCCTCTACAACCTGCCGATGTCATATTTGAAATCAGACGTTTCGATTTTCGACAATCATCATCAACTTTGGTTTTTCTTATGGGCACTATCTTGGATTTTCACATTTTTGAATTCAGCTTTGTTTTCTGATTACGGTGATGTATCACATGTTAAGGTTCAGTGTTGCAGTTTGGGTGAAATATCAAAAATTCTGTTTTGCAAAGACTGCCTTGGATATAACATCCATACTTTTGTTTAACAAAGGCATTGTTGACAGTTCGATTTAAGTTGGCTTAACGTCACCTACAGTTACAAAATTAGTATAAATTTATTAACAAAATGCCCTTTTCAAATGAAGAAAAACGAGATATGCTAGAAATTTATTACGCTTCGCATCGAAATGCGCAAGTTACTTCGGAAAGATATTTACAGCGGTATCCAGAAAGACAACAACCAGCTCAAAATTATTTGTTATTCCTTCATAGAAATTTAGCCGAGTTTGGTGCATTTTCTAAGCCTCGAAGACGTGTTCATAGACCAAATGCGAATGAAGTGGAAATTTTACAGGCGGTGAGTAAATTGTTAAAACTTTCTCAAAAATAATAAACGGCAATGAATTGAATTCTTCATTAGATTCAAGATAATCCTTCAACTTCAACAAGGGCTATAGCAGACGAAATTAACGTATCACATCAAGCAGTGTGGAGAGTCTTGAAAAAACATAAATATCGCCCGTTTAAAATTCATATCACCCAAGTCTTGCATCCAGGAGATACTGAACGGAGGGCAGCGTTTTGTAGGAATATCATGGCACGGTTGGAACAAAATCCCCATTTTCTTTCCAACGTGATATTCACGGACGAGTGCAAATTTACCAACTCAGGCATGTTCAATCGTCACAATGAACATGTCTGGTCCACTGAAAATCCACACGAACACCAAGGACGTCGACCACAAGCACGTTTCGGGCTAAATGTATGGGTTGGTTTATTTGGCGGTACGATCATTGGCCCATACATTTACGAAGACAATTTGACCGCAGATGGGTATTTGCACTTTTTAAGGACCTACCTTACGGATTACATCGATGACAACATTTGCCTCAACCGCTTGAATAACCTTTGGTTCCAGCAAGATGGTGCTCCGCCACATAATGCTAGGAGAGTGGCTGATTATTTGTCTGAAATATTTCCGGGTAGAGTCATTTCAAACAGTGGAGACATACGTTGGCCGGCACGTTCACCAGATCTTTCCCCATTAGACTACTATTTATGGGGAACTATGAAAGATCTCATTTATAAATCTGTACCCGCCGATATTAATGAGCTGCGAAGGAAGATCATCACAACTTTAAGGACCAAAATAAGAAGAAGGGACGTTTTAAGATCAATGCAGAATTTAAGAAGACGCATAGAGCTGTGCTTGGAAGTGGAGGGTGAACCCTTCGAGCACCTCTTATAATTTTCTTTATTTACTTGTTTCTCAAAATTTAGTTTTATCCTATGTTGTAAATTTAAAACATAATTTTCTCCTTTTTTATATCCTACTGTCAAATAAATAAATTTCTAGCATATCTCGTTTTTCTTCAGTTGAAAAGAGCATTTTGTTAATAAATTTATACTAATTTTGTAACTGTAGGTGACGTTAAGCCAACTTAAATCGAACTGTCAACAATGCCTTTGTTAAACAAAAGTATGGATGTTATATCCAAGGCAGTCTTTGCAAAACAGAATTTTTGATATTTCACCCAAACTGCAACACTGAACCTTAACATGTGATACATCACCGTAATCAGAAAACAAAGCTGAATTCAAAAATGTGAAAATCCAAGATAGTGCCCATAAGAAAAACCAAAGTTGAATGATTGTCGAAAATCGAAACGTCTGATTTCAAATATGACATCGGCAGGTTGTAGAGGAGGAAAAGTTGCAATGACGAAGTGTCACTCATTTTGAATTAGGTCACCAAATAAGACGAGGAAAAAATAAAAACGTATTTCCAAAATTCCGGTTTTTTTCGGATATCTCCGGAGGTAATCGGAATTTTTGAAATTTTAAACCGGCATATTATTGAGCTCCAAATTGCGCAACTTTGCCCCAATTTAACCGACCTCGTATCTCTTATGGTTACCGAGATCCCCATGGTGGAGCTCCAAAAACGGGCACCCTGTATACAGTGTCCGCCAAAAAGTCGGCATAATATGAGAAAACTTTTTATTTTTGATTTTTCAAAAAAACTTTTTACATCAATAATTTGTGCTTGTCTAAAAACCTATTTAGCCTCTATCATATATACCAAGTAATCTTTACTTATTTAGAAAATGGAGTTTTTCGAAATTATCAAAATCCAAAAAGTGCTATTTTTCGGAAATTAAGCAATATTTCAATGATATTTTTTTAGAGTGTGTTATTTTTAGTTAACTAAACAATCTCAAGGTCAGAAAACATCAATTTTTTTTAACTTTAGATAAAAAATTGATTTTTTAATTTTTTAAATATTTTTCAAAATTTCACATACAAAGACTTAATATTAAAGTTCAATTTTTTTTATGTGAACACTTTAAGGAATTATAATTGGTGAATATAATATAAAATGGTAATTACTTCTTTAGATTTTTTTATTACTTACCGAAAAGTAGTATGTTTGCATAATTTTTACGTTTTCTATGCAAGGCGCTTTTTAGGAGAAATATTTTTCAATTTTAATTAATATCAATTTAAATGGCTCAAGAAACTCTAATCTAGCCCTGTTGATGAATTACTGTTACAAAAATCCTGTAAATGTTCTTTTACAGTTGTCTAAATGAGGATATTGTTTATCCGAAAACATCATAAAAGTGACAACTTACGTGTTTTTATTGACAAGGTAAAAGTGTCACTTTATCTGAGTAAGCAGATAAAATAGCAACTTTTGCGTACTTTATGTGCCTAATCACATAGAATCGTTGCTCTCTTTCTTTCTTTCTATGTTTGTTCGCTATCTCCTCCGAAGATACTGGACCGATTAAATTGTATGATGACTTAGATCGTAGGCCGGTTTGTATTTTCAAAAAGAGTACGAAAAAGTTTTAATTTAATTAAATCCTTTAAGCAGCTGAGTGGAGCATCTGTCGCCGTGGGTTATGCTGTGACAGCTGCTGTGGCCGTGTGCTATTAGCTCGGGTGATTTAGTATGTTCATATATAATAGCAAAGATTACAGAACTAGTATAAGACGGGCCACTCGGCCAATCGGAGTGTTCAAAAACGGTTTGCCGTCAGTCCTCCACAGTCCTTATCGATCGCCCGGAATATCGGCATACAATGTAGTGAACGGCGAATTGTCGGCGCACGCGTTTGTTGTCGGCGCACGTGTTTGAAGTTCAATTTCGTTTGTAAATGCCGCGAGTGACCCATCTTATACTTATTCTGTAATCTTTGATAATAGTAGCACGTTATTTAAACAACCGAGGTTGGCGCAGGGGTAGAGTGCTCTAGCCTGTCACGCGGGTGGCCAGGGTTCGATTCCCGGCCGATGCATCCTCTTTTTTTAAATTTATTATAATTAAATTTATCTGAATACGTTTGAGGATAAAATAGTATATGTTATTCGGAGTAAAAGTGACTTTATGTGGCTTAGCTGAATTATTTGCCTCACTGGCGTTCGACTAAATAAACTTCAGCTTCGCCACATAAAGTATCACTTTTACTCCAAATAAAATAATCTACTTTAGAACATGTAACTGGATAAAAAAAATCCTTATTTAGACAACTGTAAAGGAACATTTACAGGATTTTTGGAACAGTAATTCATTAATAGGGTTAGATTAGAGTTTCTGGAACCCATTTAAATAGATATTAATTAGCATTGAAAAATATTTCTCCTAAAAAGCGCCTTGCATTGAAAACGTAAAAATTATGCAAACATACTACTTTTCGGTATATAATAAAAAATCTAAAGAAGTAATTTTATAATTACAATTCTTTAAAGTGTTCACATAAAAAAAATGTGAAGTTTAGTATTAAGTCTTTGTATATGAAGTTTTTAAAAATATTTAAAAATTTAAAAATTTATTTTTAGCTAAAGTTAAAAAATAAGGATTTTCTGGCCTTGAGATTGTTTAGTTAGCTAAAATTAACACACTCTAAAAAAATTTCATTGAAATATTACTTCATTTCCGAAAAATAGCACTTTTTCGATTTTGACAATTTCGAAAAACTCCATTTTCTAAACAAGTGTTTAGGAACCAAACATAAATTTTAATCCTTTTAATTTAATTAGGCGAATATTTCACAAACACATATTGCATACGGAAAATGCTTAACAAAGCGTCAGCAGTAATGTAATCAGTGCTCGAATGACCGGTGAACAGCCTGCAATTCTGCACTGTGCAAGTTTGTTTGTTATGAAATTGAATACGCAAGTGCATATGCGAGCTGAAACTAGGGCAAATATTAAACTTTGTAAGCTAAGTCAGTATTTTTATATGTATAAATAGAAAACTATTCTAGTCAATAAACATACAGTTTGAAGTTTTGTTTCACTGTGTCACGCTGACCAACGGCCCCAGGTCTTTTTGGTACATCATCTCGTGTGAGACTGCACGAGACCGTTGGTTTGCACCCCTTTTTAATTCCTGCACCCCTAAGATATTCCTGCAACTGTCCAAATTAAATTCATACAGTCCATTACAAGCTCCACCCTGAACATTTTTGTCCTTCGATCCATTAAAACGTTCCTGCCCCTGAACATTTTGGTCCTTCCAGCCATTAAAACGTTCCTGCCCCTAGTATTTGGTCCAGTGATCCCTTAAAACGTACCAGCCCTCATCGAACAAGACCGTTACGATGGCGCAACGACGGGAGATTTTCACAACCCAAGAAGATTTAGCAGAATCCATTCGCAGGCAGATTATCAACGTGAGGAAGGATGGCCCATCAAGAAAAAATGCAGCATATATCACCGCTCGCAGATCCACCCTAAAACAACTTTGGGAAGAATTTGAGGCCAACCATTCAGACCTGGCGAAGGAAGTCGAGGAAGAACACCCTTATTTTAAAAACAATTTTTTTCAGCAAACCAAAGACGTTTACAATGAAGGGGTTGCCCTGCTCGACAAGTGCGAAGAAAATCTAGCCACACTAGGTGAAAGTTCACAGCAGCCAGCTGGACCAAAAGAAGATACGACCGCACGTGCTGACAAGGAGGGACAGTTTCGAATAAGAAGGCTACAGATCAAGGTGAATTCACTCCAAAGCGACATTCAGGAAGTCTGGAATAGGTTGAATGAGGAATGCAGTAAAAGGTATTGTGAATACAACATTAAGAATTTTAAGGATGATTGGGATGACATCAGAGCTCTAAACGAGGAGATACTATCCCACGGTAGCTACGACGACAAGGAGTTCCGTGAGACCAAGAAGATGGTCAACGAAATAATTGTAGTCCTGTACCAACACATCCAGGATGGAGAGGTTCAAAGTGTCAAGGAACACAGCCATGCGAATATAGTGTTGCCTACTCTTAAAATTCTATTTTTTGAAGGGACCTACGAAGCATGGCCTAGCTTTCATGATATTTTCCGAAGAATTGTTCATGAAAATTCACGACTAAGTAAGGCGGAAAAAATGCATTACTTAAAGTCACAGTTACGAGGGGAAGCCAGCAAGTTAGTGCAACACCTGGAGGCAACTGAAGCCAATTACGAGTCTGCATGGTTCATTATAAGGAACAGATACGACAACACCAGGCTGCTACTTGCGAAGTATTTAGATGATATATTCAACCAGGCAACCCTGTCGAACGAATCTGCAGAAGGGATCAAGAAACTCCATGACACGACTGCAGAATGCCTAAGAGCAATTGAGAACTTAGGAATTGAAACGGCCACATGTGGGCCTATCATGTGTCATATAGTGACACGGAAGTTGGACAAGGAAACCAACAGACTGTATGAGCAGTCACTAACGGCACCAAGAGAAGTGCAAAAATTCGAGCAGCTACTGAATTTCTTAGAAACAAGATTTCAGTCGCTGGAAGCTGTACAAAGACGGAACAAACTCGAACCCAGAAAACAAGGAATTGGGAAACCATGGGAAAGTCACCAGGATCGGTGGGCAGTGAAGACGTACCACACTGCTGACATATCGTGCTTCCACTGCGGAGGATCACACAGCATTAAATCCTGCCCAAAATTTAGCAATCTAAATATATCCGCACGTTGGGACTTCATAAAGAATAAAAAATTATGTTCAAACTGCTTCAAGCCTACAGGAAAATATAACTCCAGACACTTTTGCCCAGGGAAATGCAAGGTATGTAATAAAAGACATCATTGGCTTTTGCACGAAGATTTTAGCAAACAACAGCCTCCCAAGACCACAACGGCAATTTCCAGTGCGACAGCAACCAATAAGAAAGAAAACATTGTTGCAAGCCTAGTAGGAAGACAGCATCGCAACGTTTTGCTTGCAACTGCCCTAATTAAGGTCCAGTCATCCTCAGGGAGTTTTGAGTATCTCAGAGCCCTGATAGACTCCGGATCACAGGCATCATTCATCACAGGAGATGCAGCTCAAACGCTAGGTCTACCAGAAGAAAAGGTGAGAGTGCACATTTCTGGATTAGGCAAGAAAGGAGCAGGTACAGCCCGAGGACGATTAACTGTAAACCTACGTCCACGATTTTCAAGCAACTACACAACCATATGTGAGATGCTGATACTGCCACAGCTAACCAAGTCACTTCCAGAAAAACCAGTCGAAAACTATCAACTTCAGGACTGTAAGAATATGGTGTTGGCTGATCCACTATTTCAGAAACCTGGACCAATAGACGTTATCCTAGGAGCAGACATCTACAAGGAAATCATTTTGGAAGGAGTACAAAAATTCAACGGAGGCCTGTTAGCGCAAAACACGGAACTTGGATGGATCATCACGGGGAATGCAACAGCACCATCAGAAGAAATGAAAATTCTTAGCATGGTCGCATGTGCTGCAGAAGATGAACAACTCACAAAATTTTGGGAGATTGAAGAAGTTGTACCAGAAAAGATGATATCCAACGAAGACAAGGAATGCGAAGAATTCTACAACTGCAACCACCAGAGAAATGCTGATGGTACATATACAGTGAAAATTCCGTTCAAGGAACCAATAGAAAAGCTTGGGGATTCAAGAAAAAAGGCAATTGCACGGTTCATTCAACTGGAGAAACGGTTAGAAGAAGATAAAGTTCTAGGTAAAGAATACAAAACCTTTATGAAGGAATACTTAGAACTAGGACATATGAAACGCGTTCAACCAGGAGCCAATCTACGAAAAACCTACTTCATCCCTCATCAAGCAGTAGTAAAGGAAGACAGCACAACCACGAAATTAAGAGTAGTCTATGATGCTTCCTCAAAAACCACTACTGGACTTAGCTTAAACCAGCTAATGACTGCTGGACCAAGACTACAACAAGATTTGAAGCATATCCTGCTGAGGTGGAGAAAACACAAATTTGTTTTTTCGGCAGATATTGAAAAGATGTATCGTCAGATTAAGATAGCCGAAGAAGATCAGGACCTCCAAAGGATAGTATGGCGGTTTTCTCCAGACGAACCTATTCAAGAATTTAAACTCACCACTGTAACTTATGGAACAACAGCAGCACCATACCTGACAATCCGCACCCTTTTGCAGCTAGCCGAGGATGAAAGACAAATATACCCAATGGCTGCAGAAGTAGCAACCAAGGACTTCTACGTGGATGATTTAATGTCGGGAACTGACTCCGTAGAAGAAGCAAGGCATCTCCAAGTAAGTCTAATCAATATGTTAAAAAATGGAGGGTTTACCCTCAGAAAGTGGGCAAGCAACAGCCCAGCTCTTGTTGAAGAATTGCCAGATAACTTACAGGACAAGAATTTACTCGAGATCGACGAAGGAGAAACAAGGAAAACCTTGGGAGTACACTGGAGTCCAAAGGCAGACTAATTTAAGTTTCGAGTCAGTCTTCGAGCTGATGCAAATCCTACAAAGAGGGTAATCTTGTCAGAAATATCCCGTTTGTTTGACCCATTAGGATGGTTGGCGCCAATTGTAATAAAAGCCAAATTAATAATTCAACAACTTTGGTTACAACAGCAATCATGGGATCAACCAGTGGCCACAGAAATAATGAACAAGTGGAAGCAGTTTCAAGAAGAGTTACCATTGGTTGAAGGCATATCCATTCCAAGATGGTTAGGGTACCACAGCAGCATCCGGGAAATGGAATTGCATGCATTCTGTGATGGGTCGGAAAAAGCTTACGGTGCTGTAATTTACAGCAGGGTAATGTCTCAAGACGGACGCATTCAAATAAGTCTATTGACAGCCAAGTCAAAGGTTGCACCTATAAAAATGAAGAAAACGTTGCCACGGCTGGAGTTATGTGCTGCATCGTTAGCAGCAAAAATGTTGAAGGAAGCTATTAGTGCACTGGACATCTCCAGCATCTCCATCTTCGCGTGGTCAGATTCCACGATAACCTTATCCTGGATAAGAGCAGGTCCGGAGAAATGGAAAATATTTGTTGCAAACAGGGTAACAGAAATATTGGAAGTAACCCCCAGCGAAAATTTGCATCATGTGCCCTCAGGGGACAATCCAGCAGACGCTGTATCCCGAGGGCTCACTCCTGTCAAACTACAGCATCATCTATGGTGGTGGAACGGGCCGCAATGGTTACGAACTAATCCTTTGCCACTGACGGAAACAACTATTCCCATAACAGCTACAGAAGAGAAATTCACCAAGTCCAAGCGTTTATCGCATCAAAAGAAGAATTGGACATCTTGTCCAAATATTCGTCACTGCAGAAGTTACTGCGGGTCACTGCATACTGTAACAGGTTTGCTCAAAAATGCAGAAGACAACAGTTTCCGACCGAATACCCTACGGCAGCAGAACTCAACAATTGCCTCATTCAAATCATCCGTATAGTGCAAGCACGCAGCTGGGCAACAGAGATTCAAACCTTGAAGAAAAACATCTCGGTTCACACAAAAAGTTCCTTGGCACCATTACGACCATTCATCGATGATAAAGGAACTCTTAGAGTGGGAGGACGACTTCAAAATTCGATGTTGCCATATAATGAGAAACATCCTATTCTCATTCCCCATAATAGTCATCTAGCCCACCTAATAGTGAGAGACGTCCATCAGAAACTGCTACATGGCGGAAGTCAAGCTACAGCAGCATACATCCGTAGAAAATTCTGGATCATCAACGTGAAAGAAAATAATACGCAAAGAAATTCACACCTGTATGAAATGTTTTGCATTCAGAAGACAACCGTTGCAGCAACTCATGGGCAATTTACCTGAGCCTAGAGTAACGCCGTCCCTGCTATTTTCTCACACTGGCCTGGATTATGCATACAAATCAGAACCGCAAAAGGAAGAGGGAATAAGTCATACAAAGGATATATTGTCATCTTTGTATGTTTGGCTACCAAAGCAGTTCATTTGGAGGCTATCAGTGATCTAACAACAAACGCCTTTTTGGCAGCCTTCAGAAGATTTACATCCAGAAGAGGAACATGCCTTCATATCTATAGCGATAACGGAACCACATTTGTAGGAGCAAATAGAGTTCTGCAGAAGGACTTCAAGAAAACTCTAGGAGACTTTAGCGTTCAAGAAAAACTTACTCAAGAAGGAATCCAGTGGCACTTTATTCCACCGGCAACTCCCCACTTCGGAGGAATCTGGGAAGCAGCGGTGAAGTCAACAAAGTATCACATGAAAAGGATTGTAGGGAACAGTACCCTCACGTTTGAAGAACTATCGACCCCCCTGTACCAAATAGAGGCATGTCTCAATTCGAGACCACTTTGTCCATTAACCACAGATCCCAACGATGTGGTAGCGTTGACCCCTGGTCATTTTCTAATTGGAAGGGAACTTATAACACCAAATGAACCACCATAAGAAGTACATTCAGAAACACTGACAAGATGGAAACTACTTCAAAAGTTGAAAAACGACTTTTGGAAAATATGGTCTAAGGAATACCTATCTGGGTTACAACGCAGAACGAAATGGACTTCGAAGGAAGAGAATTTGCAAGTAGGGGATCTAGTGTTACAAAAGGATGAAAACAGTCCTCCCAATCGATGGCCTTTAGCAAGAGTGACAGAAGTGCATCCAGGTACAGATGGCATTGTCAGAGTTGCAACCGTTAAGACAAAGGGAGACACAATTCTCAAGCGTCCTATTACCAAGCTCGTTCCGTTACCAAGACAGGAGGAAGAGGAAGGAAGTAGAAAGCAAAGCAGGGGTAGTGGAGTGTCAACAGTAACAAAAACTATAACACTCTTACTTACGTTATGCACCATAATTTCGGCAACCAAGGGGTCGTATACAGTAAAGTATCCGTCACCTGGCCTATTCATTGAAGAACTTGGCCACGCAAAACTCTCGAGGGAAAACTTCAGGATCGAAGTAGCAGTGAACATCTCCAGCATCCAAGTAGATGAAGAAGATATAAACAAGACAATCCAACAAATGAATACCTTATGCGACAAGGCACTGGTATTATCTGCAGAATCCCATTGCAAAGAATTAAATCATCACCTGAGAGAGCAGCAAAGACAGATCATCTGGAATATGAGAAGCATTTATAGTCAAGATGTCAGAACCAAGCGAGGATTATTAGGGCAACTACTAACCTCAGTGTTTGGAGTCAACGATGAAGTCTACCATGACATCGAATCATTGGAGAAAAATCAACTAGAATTAATACATTCATCTAATCGTCAGACGAAGATCATGTTGTCAACTGCAGCAACTCTAAATGAGACTGAAGCCAGAATATCCCAGAAGTTGGATAATTTTCAAAGAAAACTCAATGAAGGGTTGCTAGCAATCAATGAGATGGAACATTGGTACAAGAAGACGGACGACAACAAGCTAAACATACATGTGTTGACATCATATCAGATGGCCACCAACTACTTACAAGAAATGGGTGAGAAGTACAAACAACTTCTAAATGTAAAATTTAAAAGGGCAGACATCATGCAATTTATTCCATCGTCACAATTTGACAGAATAATGACTAATGCAATGGTCAATCTTCCAGCAAACCTAGAGATTCTTACTACGCCAACGCACAAGATGGAAGTTAGCTTCAACAATGAATCAATCGAGATCTTCAGTTATTTTCACATAACTGAGAAGCGGGAATACAACTTGATAAAACCAACTCATATTCCAGTAAAGAAAATAAATGGAACCTACGCATCACTGAACTTGCCAATGGAGTTCTTAGCTATCAACTACAACGAACAAACCTATTTTGAAATCCAAGAGGACAAGTTAAAGGAGATCGAGCCAATAGGAAAACATCTTTACCTATGTAGGCCATCCGCCGTTCGAAGTATTGAAGACAATCCTAATTGCATCATTGACGAAATCTTTCAACGATTAAACAAGATCAAATGTTTGGTCCATCAGTTTACAGTTAAGACACTGGTATAGAAGAAACTGTACGCAGCAAATACATGGTTGTTTATTCCCAATCAACCCACAACAGCAGCAGTACAATGCAGCGGGAATCGAGAAGATGTGAAGATTCAAGATGTTGGCATAATCCAGATATCCCCAGCTTGTACTATATACACCAAACGGACTACCTTGCATACTCAGCTATTCACTACTATTCCTGTCGTAGCTGGGTTCAACAAACCAATGCAAGTAATTATTAACACTACTTTGCAGAATACGAGCACCCACCCTCAACTGCAAATGGAGGAACCTGTGTTGCTACCGTCCGATCATTTTCAACGCCTACAAGAAGAAGAAGACGAGTTGCAGTTACATCAGGAATATCCATTGTGGCACCATCAACATACCATCATGGTGAACACTGGTACTACAATCGGTATTTTGGTATCAGTTTGTATCATCTGGACATTATGGAAGTACTGGAGAAAGAATAGGAAACCGCAGCCACGCCCAAATTCAGACCCGTCAGAGAGCTTCAGGTTACAACCACTGCCACCTGACGAAGAAGATGGAGAGACAGCCTCAGCCACACCATCCCGGCCCTTTGTCGCTCGGCAGAATGTTTAGGAACCAAACATAAATTTTAATCATTTTAATTTAATTAGGCGAATATTTCACAAACACATATTGCATACGGAAAATGCTTAACAAAGCGTCAGCAGTAATGTAATCAGTGCTCGAATGACCGGTGAACAGCCTGCAATTCTGCACTCTGCAAGTTTGTTTGTTATGAAATTGAATACGCAAGTGCATATGCGAGCTGAAACTAGGGCAAATATTAAACTTTGTAAGCTAAGTCAGTATTTTTATATGTATAAATAGAAAACTATTCTAGTCAATAAACATACAGTTAGAAGTTTTGTTTCACTGTGTCACGCTGACCAACGGCCCCAGGTCTTTTTGGTACATCATCTCGTGTGAGACCGCACGAGACCGTTGGTTTGCACCCCTTTTTAATTCCTGCACCCCTAAGATATTCCTGCAACTGTCCAAATTAAATTCATACAGTCCATTACAAGCTCCACCCTGAACAACAAGTAAAAATCAGTCGGTATATATGACAGGGGCTAAATAGATTTTTAAACAAGCACAAATTATTGACGTAAGATTTTTTTTTGAAAAATCAAAAATAAAAATGTTTCCCATATTATGCCGACTTTTTGGCGGACACTGTATATACCTGGAATAAAACCGGTAAAACTTCAGACAAATATATACAGAGTGAGCACCTTAAAAAATTAAAATTTTGTTTATTTTTGCGTTAATTTTGAAATAGAAGGAAGTAATAATTTTCACATAGGTCAGGCTTTACACTTGCCGAAAATAGGACTCAACAGATACAGAATAATGTCACAAAAGAGTCGAAACGTTTCAACAATAAAACCGGTCCCTTAAATAGAGGCGGGCGCGGTACTCATTTCAATTAGCCTCGGTGGCGCAGTTCAACTTGTGGATGCAGTTATGATTTCTTTGCAGGTGCTGTTACGATCGCCATGCACATGCGGCTGGTTCAAACCCCAGCGCGATACATTTTTTTTATTTGAAAATTTTGTTTAATTTATTAGAAACGTGAAGATATTTTTACTCCTAATTTAATTTGATTTTTAAAGTTATTTAGTGTCACAATGTCGACGAGAGAAGTTCTGGGTAAAGCCTTTTACAGAGTTTTTGTCTTGAAACTGCTTAGTAGCAGTGATACATTTGATATGTAGTCTTGCTACATTATGTGTGACAAAAATTCGACCAAAGCTTCCGAAATTTATTTAGACCATTTTCCAGAATGAAGACAACCACCTCATCTATCCAGTTAGAGAAATTTAAATATACATTTAATAAAACACATTTACTAAGCCGTATACAAATCTGCAGCGCATAAATAAGGAAATCAAAACTACCGTTTTACTAGCAGTTGAGGATTTTGCGAATGGTATATTAAACAATGCAATTGTAATGATAATTTTTCTTCACAAGTATTATGGTCTGATGAAACTAGATTCACAAACAATAGCTGATATAATAGACTAAATTTATTTTAGTCTACAGAAAATCTACTGTGCTCATACCTCTCGACATCAAGTACGTTTTGGATTTAATGTCTAGTGTGGCATACTAGGGCCATAATTAATTGGTTCTATAATTGTTAATGAAAGACTAACGTCTGACGTTTATCTGCATTTATTAACAAAGAATACTAAAGACTTGCTGGATGAATTATCTTTAGTATGGGCTCATAGTTGTTGGTTTCATCAGGATGGTGCCCCAGCACATAATTCAAGAGTTGTAACAGATTTCATGTGTGAGCGTTTTGGTAACAGGCGAATGGTAACTCTTAGTCATATTGCATAGCCACCCAGATCTTTTGATCTGATGCTGCTCTACTTCTTTCTATGGCGTTACATAAAAGACAAAGTCTATCTTTGCACACACGATTATGTAAATAAAGCGTTATTCAATCATTTAAAGGTTGTTAAATCTAATATTCCTAGATCATACTTCAGTTTGGGAAATAATGGCCGTGTTTAAACATCTTTTAGAATTTTTACTATAATTAGATGTAAAATCTAAATACTTTTCAAAGCGTTCGATGTATTTATTAATAATCACATAATTGCTATAAAATCATGTTTCTTATTTCTTCATTTCAATACTTTTAAATGGCAAACTTCATAATCGATGTTCTCACTTGTCAAAGTAGAAATAGGTTCTTTTATTTTTTCTGGATACTGGATTAAAAATAAAGTAAAGTCAGAAATTCAGTTTTTTTGCTACAGCGTCTGGACTACATTGAAGTTGAGTTTATTTATGGGGTTTGGTACAACTTTACCTAAGAAGTATTTCATTCCATTTAACCAAATCGCTATCTCTCGTAATAAGGGCGATCCCCATGTTGAAAATGAGTCAATAAACACACTGTATATATATATATTTTTGTTAACTAATTAATTTCTAGACTAGGGCACTTGGACACGTAAAAAAATGGGTAAACATTTACCCAAGTAGAATCTCAAAATAAATTTACATTTCTGGTTCCCTGTGGTTTGGGTAATTAAAAAAAATATTTAAAAATCACCTGAAAAGAGTCTAACTTAACATACAATTCACCCATTATGTAAGTAGAGAAAACGCAGATAACTAGAGCTTCACTCCGTGAGTCCACATGTGAATCCAAAATTGTTAAATTATGTGAATGTGATTGAATTAAGTTCATTTCTTTTCGATTTAAACATTAGAAAAAACAGATGATGATAATCTAGAAAACCCAACAGAAAAAATTAAATTATTTAATATATTATATTACTATAATATCTATTTGTGCAACAAGTGCTAAAAGTGAATGTTTATGCACGATTTTACACACAATATTTTTTCTACGGCCTTAAGTTTACTGTTATTAATCCATAAATGTCGATTTAACAAAGGTTTGCATTTATGACAGTTATAATTTATGTCATAGTAAAGAGATGGCCTTGACGCGCGCGTAACTGTTTCTGCAGCCGGTAGCTGTCAAAGAAAGTTATCAAAGGTAATTATAAATGTACACATTTTACTTTATTTATTACATATTGCTTTAATAATTTAAAAAACACTTTACCTCTAACGAAAGAAGTAACTAGAATAACTTTGCAACCTCACTTCCAGTTCGAAATTTTAAATTCAACGCCAGCTGTTTACTTTATAACACATGTACTAAAAGTAAACAGCTGATTTCACTTTTAACACGCTGAATTGTAAAACGCCGTTTTTAGTGAAAAAGGCCTACTTTTAGTAGTGGTCGTAGAAAAAAGATTTATATCTTCATGAAGTAATTTTGAGATTAAAATAACAGTAATTTTTCGTAATAAGTCCTCTTCATCATCAAGAATAATTTCAAACTCCTCATCATTTACTTTATATTGAACTATAGATACATCTTTCTTCTTTAACTTATAGCTATATCATTATTAATTTGCATGTATAATAATTATTAGGAAACATTACCTAGTGAAGGTATACAAAAATAATGTTAATGGTTTTGACAGTTCGAATTTGAAGGAAATTAAAAATAAAATTCTGGTTATAGTACTGGAATTATACTTT
>CALNHX010010217.1:0-42341 GCA_940337035.1 Agriotes lineatus | reverse complement strand
CAGAGGATGGAAAATTTCAATTCAAAAGAATGTCTTCCAATTTAAAAAACTCTCAAGTTACTTTACAAAGAGCCATAAATACCGCTTTAACAGGTTTAACACCAAATCAATGTTTAGTATATCTCGACGACATTATTGTTTATTCGACTTCATTACAACATATCGAGCGACTCAAAAACGTATTTCAAAAATGTAAGGACACCAATCTAAAAATTCAACTCGACAAATCCGAATTTCTTCAGAAAAATGTAAAATATTTAGGCCATATAATAACACCTGACGGAATAAAACCAGATCCCTCTAAAATAGAAGTCATTAAAAATTTCCCATTACCTAACACTAGAACAGAAATCAAATCATTTTTAGGACTTTTTGGATACTATAGAAAATTTATAAAAGACTTTGCAAAAATCACTAAATTCCTCACTTATTGCTTAAAGAAAGACAACAAAATTATTCATACCCAAAATTTTAAAGATTCTTTCGACTATTGTAAAAACCTTTTAATCAACGAACCAATTTTACAATACCCAAATTTTAACAAGCCGTTTGAACTCACTACTGACGCCTCAAAATATGCTCTTGGTGCAGTTCTTTCACAAGATGGTAAACCCATTAGTTACGCTTCACGTACGTTAAACGATACTGAACAAAAATACAGTACCATAGAACGCGAATTATTAGCCATTATATGGGCTACAAAACACTTCCGACCTTATTTATTTGGAACTAAATTCACGCTTTTCACGGATCATAGACCTCTAGTTTGGCTCCGTAATCTTAAAGAACCAAATTCAAAACTTACCAGATGGGCCTTAAAACTAGAAGAATTTAACTTTGACATTAAGTATTTACCTGGAAAAACAAATAAAGTAGCAGACGCTCTTTCTCGAATTCAAATTCATCCCTTAAGCATCGACGATAATATATTTGAAGACATCCACAAAATTTTAAACGACTCTGACCGATTAGACACACCCGAAACCTTACCAGACAATTTTAGCATAATTCCCAATCGTGCAGAGACACCAAACTTATCAGATTTATTCGATACACCGATTATTAGAACACCATCAAATAATGGAAACGAATCTTTAGTAGACACAGTACACACCCAATTAAGTTCAGCACCCGTAATAGATATTTGCGACAAACCTTTGCAACATTTTAGTAAACAAATAGAATTTATTGAAGCCAATTTGTCTAGACAAATTCAAATCACCAAATTCGACGGAAACATTCATTATTCAGTTTTCGTGAACTCTAATAATAAAAATTCAAAATTTAACGAGTTACTAATAGAACACTGTCAACCCAAAACTCATTATTATTGCTATTTCTCTAACGATAAATTATACCAAGAATTTTCTCAATATATCAATTCAATCACAAATGAAAATACCCCCAAATTCCACAGATGTACGACACAAGTTACATACATAATTAAACCTGAAGAACGTCACAACCAAATTATTAATTATCACCATGGTAAAACGAATCACAGAGGAATATCCGAAACAATAGAACACCTACAAAGAAAATATTTTTGGAAAGGTATGAGCAACGACATTAAAAATTTTATTAACAATTGTCAAATCTGTAAAACACAAAAATATAACAGAAATCCCATAAAGCAACCCCTTCAATTAACTCCAACTTTTAATCGACCATTTCATACAATTCATATGGATATATTTCAAATAAAAGGAATTAAATATTTAACTTTAATAGACGCTTTTTCCAAATTCGCTCAAGCCTATCAATTACGATCCAGTAACATGATCGATGTGACAGATCGACTATTCTTTTTCATTACAACCTTTACGGCCCCTAACATATTGATAACAGACAATGAATTTAATAAACAACCTTTTCTAAGCTTTTTACAAGTACACAAAATTCAATTGCATACAACAACACCTTATCATCACGAATCAAATTCCCCAGTAGAACGTTTTCATTCGACATTAATAGAACACTATAGACTTTTAGGAGAAATGCCCGAACACAAGAAAATACAATATTGTGTAATGGCTTACAACCATACTATCCATTCAAATCTAAAATTATCACCTTTCGAAATAGTATTTGGACATACCGACAACAAGAACCCTTTTGACCTAGACTATGAAAAATCATTTTTCGAAAATTATGTAGTAAATCACAGAGAAAAAATGAAACATCTTTACGACGCTCTTCAAAATAAACAAAGCTCTACAAAAGAAGCACGAAACGACAAAGTCAATAAATCCCGAAATTCCAAATCATTCAAAATTGGAGACCAAGTTTACATTAGGACAAATGTACGTAATAAAAAAGATCCTAAATTTGCAGGTCCCTATATAGTAGACAAAATTAATGAACATGACACGTACGATGTTAAACACGTACACAAAAATACAATATTAAAAAGACATGCCAATGATCTGATGCCTTTTACAGGACATTATCGATCATCCTCTTCGCCATCGCCTGGCACCACCTCAAATGTGACATAACAATCGAGACTTTAAACAACAATCCTGGACTATACCCCTTACAAAAAGGTAAAGCCCTATTAAAGGAATCCGAATGGACCTTAATAAAAATCCTTGACTACACCCCTTTATTGACTGACTATCAAACTCTTAAAAATAACCTTCTAGCGTCAATTTCACTTTTAGAAAACAAAAACTTTCCAATAGGTTATAGACACTTTGTAGACTTAAAAGACATTTTAATTAATCATAACAATCAGCTTTTAATTCTCAAACAATATATTAATAAAGCAGATCAGTTGCTATTTCAATTATTTCCCGAAATGCAAAACACCAGACAAAAACGTGGATTAATAGATGGACTTGGCACAGTAATAAAATTCATCACCGGTAACTTAGACCAAGAAGATGGAAAACGATACGAAGAAATAATTTCTAAATTGACTCACAATTCCGAAACCCAAAAGAATGTTTTGTTAGAACAAACTCAGATCCTTAATAACACCCTATCTACAATACACGATCTCTCCGAGAATCAAAAACTATTAAATCATAACTTAAATAAAATCTTACTAGACAATGTAAAAATTGAACGAATATTAGCCGCAACTTCTACCTATTCAGTGATAAATCAATCAATCCAATCTACAACTACTTATTAATATCTGGCTTGAATTAGAATATGCACTAACTTTCGCACAAAAACAACAACTTCATCTTTCCCTCATTGACAATAATGAACTAATCCAATCCCTTAATCAAATAACAAAATCTTTAACCAAACTTCAAAGTAATAACAATAAGGGTTTAGCTCTTCCTTACCCTGGAGAATACGAAAACCTCCATTTGTACGAATCGATTATAACGACAAAAATATACCAGAAAGATAAAATCTTCACGTTCATTTTCGAAATTCCGCTAATTCGAACATTTTCAGAATATCAATTAATTAAATTGATTCCTTTCCCGGCATACAACACGAATAACGAATTTCAAATGATAATCCCTTCCTACAACACTTTACTATTTAATCCTGATTTTAGTGTACCTATCGATATTAATCAATGTCAACAAACTTCAATAAATAACTACTTCTGTTCTCGAGATAATCATTTCAGTATCCCAAATTCGAAATTGTGTGAAACACAATTGTTGTCCTTTCACGACAATCAAACTTGTCGACCATATATTTTCAATTTAACGGCAAATAAAATTTTGCAGATTGATTCAGCTACGTGGCTTATTAGTTCACCCATTAAAACAATTTTAGATATTCAATGCAATCAGGTTATTGCAAAGAGAGAAATTACTGGATCAAATTTAATACATCTAACTCCTGACTGTTCAGTTCTAATAAATCACGACGAAATACTGTTCACCATGAAATCTACGTCTACAAAACAGATTATTTTACAATTGCCCAGTATAAGTAAATTGCGAATAGATGAATCAAAACTAATCAATATTTCAAAAATTGACCTATCCCCTATTAACACACAAGAGTTAGTCAATAATCAATTAAAACTGACAAACCATAAGGATAAGTTGATAAACAACAATATCCATTTTGTAAATAAACTAAGTTTAATTTCGCTCATTATTATTATATTATTAATCACTATGTGCGTAATTATTATATTATATCTATATTGTAAACGTGACTCTTTCAAATTAAAACTAATAAAACTATTGCGAAAATCGCAGAATGAAGCCATCGTATTAAACGATACTCAAAATTCTTTACTTCAATGTCAAAATATAACTTAAATACAGCTTCACGGTATTTAAGATTCTCAGATGGGAGGAGTTACGTGACTAGAAACGCTTACTAGCTTAGAGATAAGATTAGAACCCGCTAGATCTGTACTCTGTTCCTAGAACTTTATGATAACGCCTGTGGGAACGGAAACTAGCTTGCATTTCTTTAGGATAAGAGTTTTCCTTAGTGTTAAGATGCTTCTTGCATTCAGTTCTGTTTCAACACTCAGGTTAGCCTGTCCTGAATCAAGTGTGTGGAGCAGAGCTCCGACGTCTGTAAAGTGATTAGTGTTCTAAGTATAAATAAATGCTTTTTAAAAACACTAATCGTCGTTAAATAAACTTAACTAGCATATCTTTCACTAAGCCTGTCATTTTCAAAATTAAAGTTAATTTAAAAATTATTTAAGCTCCACTATGGACAAAGGCCACTTCAAAATTGGAAATAATTGCTATTGAATCTGATCTGTTATAAAATATGAATCTAGAAAAATTAATAAGGCAATTTTCTCAATCTAAAGCAAGGAAAATATATTTTTTTCTAATTTTAAGAATTAAAACAGGCATGGTATTACAAATTACATTTATGTCTGTCCTATATAGAATATGTAAGAGTAACATATAAATTATATTTATCATTAAGTAAGTTTTATATTTTTAGAAGTTTTAATTAATAATTAGGAAGTGCCTGAACGTTTACATTAGTTTGCTTCTTTTTATTTTGCCCATTGCTTATGTACCACTTTATGTAAGTTATTTTATTTCGTTTTAATTAGATATACAGGGTGAGTTTTTTTTCATTATCACTATAGGGATCTCGGAAACCGTGAAAGAAAGAAGGTTGGTTAAATGGAGAAAGAATTGCAGTTTCATGAGCTTATTCGAGATGTGCTTTTGTTTCTTTTAAAAAATCCAAGGCCTACTAGATACAAGCAAAATATAAAAATTACTTAATTTCTTAAAGTCGGTCTAGCGCCGTTACTATTGAAAATAGAAAAAAAAATAATAAGAATAAAAGGTTTAGCTATTTTTACGGTGTTTATCTTACACTTGTTAGTTTACTTCCAGCTGTCATAGTTTTTGAGTTATAACATTAAGTTACATTTTTTTAAATAGCAATCATAGTTGGCTTAGACATTTCTAAAAAGTGCTCACTTTTCCGCTTAAAATGACATAAGGTTTGTTATACCTATTTTGACAAATAATTCTTTTATAATAATTTTCGTAATAAGAAAATGATGAAAACGAAAACTATGAAAGCTAGAAGGAAATTAATAAGTGTAAGATAAACACCCTAAAAATAGCTAAAACTTTTATTCTTATTATTTTTTCTATTTTCAATAATAACGGCGCTAGAGAGGCTTTAAAAGATTAAGTAATTTTAATATTTTCCTTATATCTAGTAGGCCTTGGATTTAAAAAAAAAACAAAAGCACACTTAAAATAAGCTCATAAAACTGCTATTCTTTCTCCATTTAGCAAACGAGATATGCTCTTTTTAGAAATGTCTAAGCCAACCATGATTGATATTTAAAAAATGTAACTTAATGTTATAACTCAAAAACTATGACAGCTGGAAGTAAACTAATAAGTTTAAGATAAACACCGTAAAAATAGCTAAAACTTTTATTCTTATTATTTTTTTTCTATTATCAATAATAATGGCGCTAGACCGACTTTAAGAAATTAAGTCATTTTAATATTTTGCTTGTATCTAGTAGGACTTGGATTTTTTCAAAAAAAACAAAAGCACATCTCGAATAAGCTCATAAAACTGCAATTCTTTTTCCATTTAACCAACCTTCTATCTTTCACGGTTGCCGAGATCCCTATAGTGATAATGAAAAAAAACTCACCCTGTATATTATTTTAAACATAATTAATAGGTATATATTTTTCAAATGTATTGTTTGTCTTATTACTTTCTTTTACGATAAAAGAAGTAGTGGTTTTACCCCAAAAATTCGAAATTTGCTTTTTCAACAGACCTTCACGCTTTCGAGTCCCCTGAACCCAAAACATGTTTTTGTTCATTGGTCTGTCTTGCTGTGCATCTGTCTGTCTGTCTGTCTGTGTGCCTGTGAACAGAATATCTCAAAAACGAAAAGAGCTACGACGTTGAAACTTCATATATTACTTCCTTTTACGATAAAGGAAGTATTGGATTCACCACAAAAATTCGAAATTGAGTTTTCAACAGATCTTCACGTTTTAGAGTCCCCTGATCCCAAAAAACATATTTTTTTATCATTGGTCTGTCTGTACCTGTCTGTGAACAGAATATCTCAAAAACGAAAAGAGGTATGGCGTTGAAACGTCATATATAAGTTTTGTGTACTATGTAGATGAGCAAGCTTTTGAAGAAAATCGCTTAACCGGAAGTAGGTGTTTACTCTTGTGATTTTTCAGTTTTTTTCGATTTTTTCAAAAACGGCTCTAACGATTTTTTCCAAACTTTACATTTTTATTACACTTTTAATGTGTATTGATGTGAGCTAGGTGATTTTCCAGTTGAATACTTTTAAAGTGGGCTTCTATTGTTTTTTTTTCTTTTATTAACTCCTATTTTAAATAGAACTCCCGGTATATTATTACATTTTTGAATTCAGCTTAAAATTTTAGAGAAAATTTGTTTCTTCAACTAACGCTCTATTTTGTACCGTTTTTATAGAATTTGTAATTTTTGAAAATTTTTGACAAACGCTTAAAAATAAAAAATTAAATTTTTGACTAATTATAAGATCACTGTAAAAGAAAGTTGTGTGAGTGTATCACACCAGATTTTTTATTTTACTATCTATATACGACAGCAAGCTTTTCAAGAAAATCGCAAAACCGGAAGTATGGCGTTTACTCTACTGATTTTTCAGTTTTTTTAGATTTTTTGAAAAACGGCTTTAACGATGATTTTCAAACCTTACGTTTTTATTAAATTTTTAATGTGTATTGATGTGAGATAGGTGATTTTGCAGTTGATTACCTCTAAAATGGTTTTATTTTTGTTCTATTTTAAATAGGCGACCCGCTATATTATTACATTTGTGAATTCAACTTGGGATTTTAAAGAAAGTTTGTCTCTTCAACTAACGCTCTATTTTGCACGGTTTTTGTAGAATTTGTAATTTTTGAAAATTTTTGACAAAATTAAAAATCAAATTTTTGGCTAATTATAAGATCACTGTAAAAGGAAGTTGTGTGCGTGTATCACACCAGATTTTTTATTAAAAAGTAAGTGCAATACAATTACTTGTTATTTTATTAGAAGCTGTTACAGTTAAAAATCCACAACTCTTTAGTGTACTTTTAAATTCCCGCTTATTTATTATCTAAGTTTCAATTTAAATCACTATAGTGAATAGCAATTGTATAAAATAAATTATATATTTTTCGGCCGGGGGGTTGGGGGGGCGTAATTGTGTCTTTTGCACAGGGGGCATCCAAAGCTAGGCGCGGTCATGCTAATATGTTATGGACGTTACTGTTAATTGTGGAGTGTGATGAGTACTATATGTTAATAGTAACTATTAGTCTAAAGCATCGGCATTTTTCAGCTATAGTTTCTTAATTATTAGGCTTGCTAACTTAAAATGCTGCACGCTGGGCTGGGTTTATTTTGATAGCTTTTTTTTACCGTAATTAACATAAATTACCTGTAAAACGTTTCCGTTCATTACTAATGTGTGTTAGACGTTGTTATACTACAATAGTGTTAGCTAGAACAAACTAAACTGATAAATAGCAGTACTATTTCTATTACGAGAAAAGTCTTCTAAGCCTAATTTAGTCCATTAATTTTAGACCTATAATGGTCGAGTAGAAAAAAAATACAGTTTTGCCATTTGGGAGTGTTTTCGAGCTGAACGCACGTGTCGCATCCGCTGCCTGCATACAAAGTTTAAGTCACGGTTTAAAAATGTGTGTATCAATCAATACAATCAAAATTCCTGCTGCTACAATATCTAGCAATGAGCAAATCAAAGAAATCATTGGAGCGGTTTTTAACGAAGAATGGAAACAGAAATTAGTCACAACGAGAACTAATGCAGTTGAAAAAGCAGTAAATTCAAGATTGAATGAGCAGGAAGACAAGATAACAAAATTGGAAGACTTCTTAACTAAACTTAAACAAGACATGGCTTTACTTCGAGAAGAAAATGAAAACTTACGAAAAATGAATGAAAAGGGAAAGCAGTATTCAAGGCGCAATTATCTCCGTATCTTTGTAGTTCAAGAGACGCAGAATGAAAATTTAGTAGACTTTGTTCTTAAATTATATTTGAGAAAAAAATGGACATAACATTAAATTCACACAACGTCGATAGAATGCACCGTACTGGATTTAAAAAGGGTAATTATCCTATACCAATTATTATAAAGTTTACTTCATACAAATACCGTGCTAAAATATATAAAAACAAAGGCCGATTAAAAAACACAGGAATTATTGTACTGGAAGATTTAACAAAAGAACGTCTCGATTTATTTAATCTAGCGTCTCGAAAGTTCCAGAAGAAAAACGTATGGAATTATTTTTAGAAATTATGGAAATTTTTGTAAAACATAGAGGCAAGATTAGTGCTATAAATAGCTCCAAAGATATCAGTAGCGTTTTCGAAGCCACAAGGTCGACGTAACGGGTGCAAGCATGACAAGTGACTGCGGCAGCGTTGGATAAATGCGGAATGCAATAGTTTAGTTTTTTAATAATTTATAGTTAAATTAGCATTGACTTGCTTCGATTTTGCATGTTAGTTTTTATCAGTCTTTTGCTCTTTGTTTAGCTCATAAGTACTTGTACATATCACGCTCGTGTGTTCGCGTTTCTAAATATTTTGCTATTTGGAAAATAGAGTTATTTATAATTCCTTAAATATTTTTGCTGGCTAGATCTTTTAACCCAAGTTAATACTTATACATTTATGAATTAATTTCTCTTTTTCTTTTAAACTTCTAAATTACTTAGTGTTAAAATGCTGGTTATCCAATAGTGTTTATATATTGTACCTATTTTGATTATTTATGTATAGCTTAGATTATTTTTGATTTGTATTTGATAGCAAACTCACATTCAGATGATTGCACAATGAAACGGAAATTATTTAATCTTGCTATTGTCAATATCAGATCATTCATGCTTTTATGTTTAGATATCAAGAACACTCTCTTACATGGTTCGTATGATGTTATTGCCGTAACAGAAACTTGGCTTAAGCCACACATTCCTGACAATGCTATTCATATCGATGGTTACAACATTCTGCGAATTAGTAGAGAAACCAGAGCGGGAGGCGTTGCCCTTTATATAAAAAACAATTTGCAGTTTTCTTGCATAAAGATGGAGGCAAATGAACACCTTGAATAATTGTGGGAAAGGGTTCATGTACATAAAATAACTTCAGTAATTGGAGTGATCATCTATCGTCCACAAAAAGCACCAGGTTCTTTGTTCTTATCTTCACTCGATTCAACGCTTGAAGATATGTTGACTGGATCGGAAACATTATTTTGTCTGTGCTATTTAATATTAATTATTTAGATCAAAATAATTATTTAAATATTAATTTATTTGATAACTGATAAAGTGGTGTTGTCCATTTTTATTACCGTACATTACGCACAATGTTAATTTTTGCTTCTTCTTCTTCGTCGTTTTCCTCATTGTCTGAGGAATCGTGATCCTATGTTCTTATGGTCTTATGTGCAGTTCTTGATTATTCCTCTCCATTCTGTTCTATCTTCTGCCTTTCTTAGTGTGGTATGTAGGACATTTCTGTAAAAGTTTTTACTTGATCTAGCCACCTATTTGGAGAGCTACCTCTGGGTCGTTTTCCCTCTATCTTCCCTTGAACTACTAATTTCTCTAGGTTGGTGTTCTCTCGTCGTATAACGTGTCCAAAATATCCCAATATTCTCCGTCGACAGATGGTGGATAGTCTGTCGCTAATGTTCAGTTCGTTTAAGACCGATGTTTGTTCTTCGTGCTGTCCATGGTATGCGCAGCATTCCAACACCACATTTCGAAAGCGTCAATCCGGTGTCTGTCTGACGCCTTCATAGTTCATGATTCTGCGCCATATAAGAAAATAGAGTATAGCAGAGTTTGCATCAACTATTTTTTCGTATTTTTTGTGATCTGTTTATCCGCCCATATCTTCGTGAGGTTTGTCACTGCACTCCGTGCCATTGCAATTCTTCGTTTTATTTCTTTTTCGCAGCTCCCCTCGTTGGAGATTTGGGATCCAAGGTAGATGAACTGCTGTACTATTTGTATTTGATGCGGTAAATTTTGTAGCTGGAGCGTGTTTGTGCGGTCTCTGATCATTAGCTTGGTTTCTTCCAAGTTGATTTCCAGTCCTAGCGCGCGGCTTTCTGCTGTTATTAATTTTTGCTTAAACAACTTAATACTTCCCACTTGTTGGAAGAAATCACGCGTAATAGCACTCCCAAAAGTTACAAATCCCAGTGATTACAAAGACTTGAGGCCTATCAACATACTGCCTACGCTGTTATAGGTCTTGGAGAAAGTCATGGAGTCCCAGATGAGATTTTATTTAAATCAAAATAATGTCACACCTTCAATACAGTTTGGTTTTAGACCAGGATTTAGACGTGCCACTGCACTAGCACATATATTGGATGACATTATTACTGCTATAGATCAGGGAAAGATTTCAGTATTGGTTCTCCTTGATTACGTCTTGCCTTTGATAAAAGGAGGATGGTAGAGGATTACGACTCCGTGCCCCATGAATATAAAAAACCCAAATTATAATAAAATGCTTGTAAAAACAAAGGTGTATTTTATTCTAAATTGCATCGAACAAATAATCTCTATATTTATCACACATCGAATTTGACCATGAGCCCCATTAATACCTTTCTTACAGCGTCAACAGATTCAATGAGACTAGCAGCTATTAGTAAGGACTAGCAACCAGTGAGACAAATGTTTCATTTAAAAAAACAAAAAAGACCGTTTTGCAAATAGAACGCGTATTCACCACACGTACGTATATGACGTCATTGTAGCAAACTACCAGTCGCATTCGCCTTGATAAAATTTGCCTAGAATCTAACCTAAAAAGTTAGGATTAGGATAATTAAGATAATAATTAGTGTTAGAGACTGAAATTCGGTTCCTGACCTGACATTCCAAACATATAACTTTAATAACTTTTTTCTCTATCTCTTACGGTTTGGCTGCTGAAACAGCGTCCTGGACAAGTCTATTATATATATATAGATAATGTGCAACGAATATCCAACTAAAGATACGTTATTTGTAACAAATCAAGCGATACTGTATTGGGGTCGGAGATAGCAATGTTGTCTCGGTCAGGATTGTAAGCAAGAGTTGTTTACAGTTAAACCAATGGCATATGGAGATATGTTTAAGCACTGATTATAACATAATGTGTAAAATAGAAGTATTGTAATCTTAGCAGGAGGTCGTGATTTGTATGGAACCTGATGACCTAATAATGATATAAATGAGCCGTGACGTATTAAGCGCCGATAAGAGACAGGTGATACGAAATTTAGAAATAACTGTCATACATAATTATCTTATCGGACAGCGTGTTTGTTGTCTGTAGTTATTAATAATTATTGAGATAACTTACCGTAGTAAAATTTACCTATTTAAATTTAGGAATTTTCTCTAGCTACACGTACCTTATATGTAACACTGCGGTGACACAGGGGGAGGAAAAAAGGGGAAAGACACATTTGCCCCCCCCCCCCCGTTAGATCACTGCTCGACCTCCCTCACCGTCAACCCATGCACTAACACACCGTCTCCTGTCACATGGCACAGGCGGAGCGGCTAAAAGGAGAAGGAGTGGGGGGACGTCTCACCTGACCCCTTACCTACTTGCTTAAATTATTTTAAAAACACTTGTAACTCTTGTCACGTTTCGCTCTTATTTTAAATGCGCTTTAACAATAATCTAATATTATTTCATACTGATGTCAAAAATTACATTAAATTCTTAGTACTTTAAGGTTGGGGATTGGAACGAAGAAAATGCTCCAATCTTCCCTTTCGCTTTATTGTGTTGCAGAGTGCTACCACCTGGAAATTTATAGTCAAACTAGTTATAAACATTTCTACTTTAGGTAAGTAAACGACTAACTAAGGTGGTGTTCTCTGCTGAACAGATGTCAGGTGTTTGTGTTTTGTAACGTCATGCCCAGACAACAGGTGCAAATAGATTATAAAAATTACAAAACATAAAAAGTTATCTGGTAATATTTGTAACTCCAATCTCGTGTATTGTATTTCTTTGACCTGGCAACTTTGTGCATGTACGATATCAATAAATACGAAGAATTTGACGTTAGTTATACAAATATGACAATGGTTAAACATAATTTCGCACGTCGAAAGAGAAGAAATAATAAAACATAGGACACTTTTTGTTCAGAATTCAATTTCCTATCGATTGTGAATATTGTATACTGAGTGACCCATTTGAAAAAATTGAACTTTTTGATATAACTCGCGAACGCGATGTTTGATTTTGATTCCGTTTTCACCACCGTAATTGGCGAAAAAAATACTACTTTGTAGCTCCAATAATAACGAAGTTAGCAATAGTGCCGACTTAACTTTGAAAACTGTATAAGAAAAGACGTGGAAATTCTTTTTAACAGCATCATTGAGAAAATACCTTTGCTGACACGTATGTTTTCATTCAATAATGAAGTGGTGCAACCTTCTAAGGTTTTTTTCACAGAAACAGGCCAATTTTGTAGGGGTATTTCCAGTTTCAAGTAAACAAGAAACATCCGATATTACTGCAGAAATCATTGAAGAAAATGAGTATGACTTTACATGGGGTCTGTGCAAGAATACGAAGAGTAAGTAGTACAGGGTCCGGCAGAATGACCGACTCTATTTAAATTGTTAATAACTGTTTCAAAGTTTACAATATTTTTATTTTTTTTTAATGTAAAGTAAAAACTTGCCTATTTTAGTTAGAATATAATTTATTTATTAAAAATATTAGCACTTGCTCCAAATTAATTTGGTTATTATTATTCAGTAGTTGAAGGAATTGTTCACAAAACGTAACCCGAACTTCTAAATCTCGTGGTACCTAGTAATTGGTGCACGACTTGAACTGTAAGGATGCAATTTTAAATCCTTTAAAATACGGTGAAGAGTTCTGTCTGATAGGCCCAACTGATGAATTTAATGAAATTAAGGATTAGGTTAATCTGTATTAGTGTGAAAATTAAGTTTGGGTGATGTTATTTCTAAAACCACGCTGCGGGTCCATTATACCTAGGTACTACCGTTTAGAAGCAGCTCATTTTGAAAAAGAAATTGCGAAAACTAGATAAATGCAAATTAACAAGACAAATCAATTTTAATTCATTTTCATTATATTACAAATCAATTATTACCAATAAAACTGTGCGAGTCTAGCGACAGGGCCGTATCAAAGTTAGAAACAAACAGTAATTTTTATTAAATGTAATCTTATAATAGATATTTATGCATTAAGGGAGATATGAATATGTTTTTTCCCTGAGGTTGACATGTGTTACAGACCGAGGGCCTCTGGCCCGAGGTCTGTAAGTCAACCGAAGGTAAAGAACATGAATATCTCCCGTGGTGCATACAATATTTTATCTACTAGAATATTCGTAAAAATAGTATGAAATTTGACATATGACATTTATAATTAGAATATATATTAGAATATGTATAAAAAAGTTTATTAAGCTTTCTTGTTTATATTTTTGTAGTTTAATTCAAAATTCTAATAACTCCATGAAATCTACATTCATCATAGGCAAAAATGGTTTTTCTGCATAGGGTTGCCAACATTGTGCCAATCTCCGACGAAAAAAATTGAGGAGGGCGGGGTGATAAAATAACTGAAAAATATCGATGGTAATATGAATGAATAGTACTTTCCAACACGGAAGAGAAAGGCATACGTTTTTCCAAAGTGTGAGTTTGAGGCGCAAGTGCGAAACGCGAGGACTACAAATACATAGAAGAAAAAATGGCGTTTTCTCCTGCTTATATACAATTTTTTCCATGACCGGGATCAGAACAACAAGAAACGAGTATTACTGCAAATTAGAATTGTGCTGCAATATTTAGAAGCCTTTGAATTGTGCTACTCTGCGAATACAAACAATATCATCAGAAACTACTATAAATACATTGAGCATTTTTTTTTTTTAGAAGTAATAACTTATGTTAAAATTTTTAGCAATTTTTTGTACTTATTATTAATTACTATCTTCGTTCAATAGAGACTACGAGTACGACCGAAAGCAAGACCTCAAGACGAAATTCTAAACCACTTCGGCCCAGGGCGGTGACCTCAATCACAGTGTATCTGCTATTCTTGTATTGAAAATAAAGAAGTGTAATAAAAAATACTTTTTTATTTGTCAATATTTAAAGTTTTTTATATCTGTTTAGGCAGCATTATAGGAAGTATAAATTGAGTTGTAAACGTATAATATTTACCAATATATCGCAGTAAAATTTGGTAACTGTATCTGTTTTCTTGTAAGGTGTTGCAAAGTGATTCGGGTGTGCTGTTAAACGGCAGAAAGGTTTTTAAGGTAAATATCGATTGATAAATTTGAAATATATTATCAAGTTGATTAATTAGGTACCTAGTTATTATCAAAAACTATGTAGTTGTAGATAAATTATTGCACTTGACTTGCATATAATCGCTGTATTACACTTGGATGATTTCATCTTCGCGTAATATAGCCTACATTATATGCTTGTTAAATAAAATAGTATTTTCCGCAACCAAAAGTAATTACTTTTAATACCAAAATCTGTCATTGAAGTTGACGTTTCTCTTACTGACACAAAAAGTGTATGTTGCTATGTAACACTTTTAGTTCCTATGAAGTACTTTTACTTCCATGGAACTAAAAGTAACTTCCATTTGGTCGTCTGTGAATGTAGTTGTCATAATGATTTATAAATGAGAAACGTCAAAAGTAATCAATTATCTAAAATTTTGAATATGTTGTACTTTTCTAGGTTGCAGAAAAAATTGTATGTATTATTTGGATTAAAAGTGACCCTGTTTGACTTGCAATTTTTGCATTTGCTCGGCTACGGTGCGCGTTGTCTTGCAAATGCAAACATAATTGCTCGTCAAACAAAGTGCCACTTTTAATTTTAATAAAACAATATACTATTAATTCTAGGAACTAAAAGTGTTGCATTGCAAATAACACTTTTTGTGCCAGTAAGAGAAACGTCTACTTGAACGACAGTTTTGGTAGTAATCACTTCAAAAACGGTTGCCGAAAAACATTCATTTTCAACCTAAAAATAATAGATACTTATACATTAACGGAGATATGAATATGTTTTCCCTTAGGTTGACATGTGTTACAGACCGATGGCTTCTAGTCTGAGGTCTGTAAGTCAATCAAAGGTAAAGAACATGAATATCTCCCATGGTGCATACAATATTTTATTTACTAGCAATATTAGTAAAAATAAAATTTTGGGGTTACAGCTGTTTTTGTATATAAATTAGTAATTTGGAAATGAAATCAGCTATGTTGGCATTGTATTAGCTTAGCTACTTGAAATTACGATATGTTTTTTCTTGGTATGTATTAAATGTGAGGTTTTATTCTTTCACTTATTCTCTAATTGCTTGCTTGTTTAAACTTTCAGATTAACTACTGCGAAAGGCTTGTATTTTAAATTCAGTTTATCTGATGAAGCTGGTATAACCAGCGAAACGTTATAATTAACTTTTAAATAAAAGTTTAATGTGTTTTTGACAATACAGAGTTCTGATTGAAACTTATTTTTTATGTAGAAATGTGAAGTAGCTAAGCTAATACAATACCAACATAGCTAATTTCATCTCCAAATTACTAATTTATATTAGTAAAAATAGTATGAAATTTCAAAATGTCATAATGACATTTAAAATTAGAATATGTAAGTAACATCAAAGATTGCCTCATTTTATGGTTGCTAAGACGTTGCCTATAGTTGCATGGTTACTACGAATTTGAGGGAGAAATAATTTCAAAAATCCCTTGGGGGTTATGAGTAGCTTTCCATATCAACCAAACTTACAAAGTAAGTGTTTACTATGATCGCTCTCTCTGTGTGTCTGTGTGTCTGTCGCACGGTTCCCGTTAAGGCAGAATACAACTGATGGTGGATTCCTATGTATTTTTGTCCCCTGAATCCGAATCTACCACTGGCTTTTCGATATCTCAGCCCGTTTTCGAAATATTCGACTTTAATGTTCGAATTTTCACATTTTAGGCTTTAATATTACTTTTATGTAGTTTTCCCTCCTGATTCCAAATATGTCACTCATTTCACGATATCTTGAATAGTTTTCGAGATATTTGATTTTTTTAAAATCCGAATTTTCTTTTTGTAAGTTTGTTTTCAGCCGTACAAGCGCGGCTAAGCTTTTTTTTTGTATCTATAATTCGTATTTCATTCTAAGCGTTTCTGTTCAGCTATTAATTATTACGTATAGTAAAATAGTTAGATATCTACACTCTAATAATAACCATTCACTATAATTTGGATTCGTTATTTACCGTATTGTAAATTTCGGATTAGCCACTATTCTGCAAGTAGAAATTTCCTGGTATTCGGCAATGTCACAACCTTGATTTTGAAGCGACATCTGTCTTACAATTGCTGAACTATATGTGCGCTATTTTTTGTGGAAATTTTATCAGGTGTTTACAAAACCGGCACGAATTTCCGACGAATCCAATGAAATATTCGCCCTAAATGACAACCGCTTCAAATTTCTTAGGAATCACGTATTATCAAAAACTAAACGTCAGAAATAGTTCAATGAGGTCTTAAATAAAAGATCAAAAATCGTATATTCCTGTATGCTATTTTACAGTTTCTGTTTTCTATTTTTCACAAGTAAATTTTACTGTTGGATGACAGAAATACAAATGAAAAATGCCTACAAAAGTGTCGATATTTTAAATACAATTTTACAGCGCAAGCGAATCTGTTACCATTTATAAAATTGCTTACCCTAATCAGCCAACATTCGTCTTTGAAATGAAGTTTTGTTTAACTTCATACGACCCGTGTGAATCGATAATACGTGATTCCTATGTATCAATCTGTCCCTATTATATCAACATAAGCCAAACGCCAGCCTTAAAGTAAAATATTAAAGTTCAAGTACTTTAAAACTTATTTATTTCATACTGATGTCAAAAATGACATTTTTTGGGTTATTTATGGTACAAAAAATGGAACATTAAAATCCTAGTACTTTAAAGTAAAATTTTAAAGTTCAAGTACTTTAAAACTTATTTATTGTACAAAAAATGGACCATTAAACTTCTAGTACTTTAAAGTAAAATTTTAAAGTTCAAGTACTTTAAAATTATACGTCACTTGTTGACATGAAATTTGAAATGATTTACAACTTTTTATTTAAAATTCATTAAACTTGCAGTATGAAATAAACCGTTGTATTCACCACGAACGAAAAGTGTTTTTAAACGTCCTCGCAAGTAATTCCGTCCTCGGCTGACGCCTCGGCGGTAAACAACTTTTTCGTCTTTAAAATTCCACTTTTCGTTCTAGATAAATAAACTACTATTATGATACAAAAAATGGAACATTAAAGTCCTAGTACTTTAAAGTAAAATAATAAAGTTCAAGTACTTTAAAATTATACGTCACTTGTTGACATGAAATTTGAAATGAGTAGTAGAGTTAGGCCGGTTCTGGATCACTTCAAGGTCACCGATTAGACTCTGACAGACTTTCACTTCTGGATATTGCGCAACATGTTCTGGGTATTGCGCAACATCAACCTCGGGGGCAAAGCCCCAGCCGCCGGGGCCCGCATGCGCAACACCAACCCCAGGGGCAGAGCCCTAGCAGCCGGGGCCCCCATGTTTTTTTAAATAAAAATGCAAATTTTTAAGGCTAATTTGTCGTTTGTCCTCTTCGGGGAGGGGGAGGAAACCAAATGTCAAAGGTCATCGGTGCCTGTCAGTCATCAAACATCTATCTTTCTCTCTTTAACACATTGAGTTCTACAAAAAACCATATTTCTCTCTCTAACTCAAGCGAGCCCGGGGGGCAAAGCCCCAGTCACCATATTGTGGGGCCCTAGCCGTCAGCGGGGCGGGGTGGTGGGGGAAGGGAAAAAGGTGGTTTGCTACGGGTTCTGGATATAAATGTCAAGGTTCACATCGCGCGGGGCAGAGCCCTAGATTCGTAATATTGCGTCAGCCGCCGGGGTCCCCATGTTCAAGTATATATTTTCGGGTAAATTATTGCGCAACACCAGCCTCGAGGGGCGTGGCATCTTCGTTATCTTGAGTGTCATCTTGCCATCGTGAAAACCGGGTAAAAAGTTACTAGATGCGAATAACATCAACCCCGGGGGCCCCGTGTTTCGGGTAAAAAATGCAGGAGTGGACAACGTCGCATCAGATTTGTGCATTACTAGGCATTCCAGTTGGGACCCCCATGCTCACGTTAGAAGGAAAGGTTCAAGGGTATCAGATTTTTGTATAACTGGGCATTTAAGGTCCTTATCTCGCTGCGCGGAGAGAAGGCTCAATATTACATCATCTTTTATATATTTTTTTTTAATTGTAAAATTAAAGTGCCTCAACTGCCAGGGTTATTGGCACTAATTAAGTTTGGTAAAAGCTAGAGTTTCTTATATAAATCTGTACAATATATAAAGTTTAAGGTTTTGCGAATTTCGTTGGTATCATGTCCTAGTGCAATACACATATTTTGGTTAATTCCACTGCTAACACGTTCCTTATTGTACACAACACAGTCTTGCAGTATGTGTTTCACGGTGAGAGGAGCAGAGCAATGTTCACATTGAGGAGGCGGTTGCTTCGAAATCAGATAGCCGTGTGTTAGCCTGGTGCGTCCGATTCGGAGTCGGTGGAGATATATTTCTTCTTTCCGTTTGAGGCCGGGTATTCTATGTAACCAAGTTGATTGCTGAATTTCACGTAGTTTGTTTCCTTCTGCTTCTGTCCATTCGTTATTCCATTGTTTCCAAATTTTAGATTTGATTATAAGTTTAAGGTCGGATAGCAGGATTCTTGGATCGTCCACATATTCTTTGATGGCGGCCTTTTTTGCATTGTGATCAGCTTTTTCGTTTCCCGGTATTCCTATGTGCGATGGGATCCAAACGAATATGATTTGTTTTTTATTTTTGGATAGTTGCATGTACTTTTCCTGTAGATAGATGATTAGATTGTTCTTAGAATACAGGCGGCTGAGTGATTGAAGTAGGCTGAGTGAATCCGAGAAGATGATGTATTTGTTTTCAACACTACATTCGATAAAGTGCAAGGCATCCATCACAGCGTGCAGTTCTGCGGTATATATCGACGTAACGTCGCACAATTTTGTAGTGTTTATGGTGTTATCACATACGAAAGCACACCCGGTATTATTGTCTATTTTAGAGCCATCGGTATAAATGTGACTGTAGGAAGGGTACTTGGAAAGCATTTCTTTTATTAGGGTTTTGTAAAATGTGGGGGACGTTATTTCTTTATTGTAGTGGGACAATTCTAGATGGATTTTAAATCTTGGGATTAGCCAAGGTGGTGTCGTTGAGGGCATATTATAAGATTCAGGCATTGCTATTCCAAGTGCATCCATTAGGTTCTGGGACTGTATATTGAAAGGTTTTTTAATGTTTGGATTCATGTCGTATGTATTTTGTAAAGGTGGTTGTGTTACTATTGAATGATTCATATGCTTGTTATTGTAGAAGATTTTAGATGTGTAATTTAGCAGCAATTGATTACGTCTGTAGGCTGGGGGAAGTTCTTCAGCTTCTATATAGATGCTTGTTAATGGACTGGTTCTATATGCGCATATTGCTAATCGTAGACCGTTATTATAAACCGCATCGATGAGTTTAAGAATGTGGTGGTTTGCTGAAGCATAAACATGGCTTCCATAATCAATTTTTGGTCGGACAAGTGCTTTAAACATTTGTAGAAGGATTTTCTGGTTTGCTCCCCAATCGTGATGCGAGGCTGTTTTGATTAAATTAATTGATCGTTTGCATTTGTCTTTCAGGTTTATAATGTGCGGGATCCACGTTAACTTGTGATCGAAGATTACTCCTAGGTAGTTAATTGTGTTGGTATATTCTAAAAGGATCTTATTTAGTTTTATGGGAGGGTTGTAAACTTTGTATTTATTTGTAAAGTGAATGCATTTAGTTTTCTCTGGGGAGAATTTGAAACCTACGTTTGATGCCCAGTTTTGTAACTTGTTAATAGACAATTGAATATGATGTTGTGCTGATTTTAAGTCATTAGTTGTGCAATATATTGCAAGGTCATCTGCATATGAATAAAAGAATGACTATCATCAAAGCTGCTATCTCGAAGTATGGTAATAATAACGTTTTTACTAGTAATGGAAACATTTTTGTAAAAGCTGATAGCATAATACATAAAATTGCGTCCTTGAATGACCTTAACCTTTTATCATAACTTTCGTTTTGATGCAGTAGAATACCAATGTGTCGATTTATTTTAATTTTTAATTTTTACTACTACCACAATCACGAGTGTTATTGGATACATAGTTGTTATTGTATTTAACAGGCACATTAATTAGTGATTTTCTTACTTCAGTAGTTCGTTTTTATTTTGTTTTGTTTTGCAGGTACCTATCTGAGCGATACAGCACAGGCATATGAATGCAAACAACCTTTCTGCAGATAAGCTGAAAGTGGCACACTTAAATATACGCTCGTTGCTGCCAAAAATTGATTATATCCGAAACATTATTACCACTTACGATATACTATGTTTATCTGAAACTTGGCTTTCACCGTGCGTAAGTAGCTCAGTCATCTATATTCAAGGCTATAATTTGATACGTAAAGATCGAGATGGCCGCGGTGGTGGTGTTTCAGTTTTTATAAGGAACTCTCTAAGGTATAAAACTATAAATACTAGCGATGTAATCGAACAGTTGTGGTTCTCGGTTAAAAATAAATCTAGTAAATATGTATTTGGTGTGATTTACAGACCACCATCTACAAATTATAAAACGTTTGTAGATGAACTTGAGATATCATTTACTTTGTGCACATCTGTTTCTCAGAAAATCTTTTGTTTAGGTGATATTAATATTAATATGATATCAAAATGTAATCCATCTACTAAGTATTTCATGGAATTTTTAGAATGCCTCAATTTACGTCAGCATGTTTCTGTACCAACCAGAATTGCACAAGACTCTGAATCTATTTTGGATGTTATTTTATCTACTGACCCTTCTTTTGTTGAATCTTCGGGGGTTGAAATTACTAGTGAATCCGATCATGAGCTCATTTATTGTACTATCGTTGCAGATACTCCTAAACGAATTCAAATTACTGCAGTCTACCGAGATTTCAAAAACTTGGACTTAGATGTATTTATTGATGATTTTCAAAGGTTGCCCTTGCAACAAATTTATTATACAAATGATATTAATGTTAAAGTAGATATACTAAATAATAACCTAATTAATTTATTTGATAGACATGCACCTTGGAAAACAACTAAGATTACAAAACCTTACGCCCCTTGGCTAACAGATAACATTAAGCTAATGATGAAGTTAAGAGATAAAGTTAACTAAAATTTAAAAAATCCAAACGTAATTCCCATTGGGAATACTACAAATCGATGAGGAATCTAACAAATGCTAGTATAGTAAATGAAAAAAAGGCATATTTTTCGCATAAGTCAAAATATTGTTCATCAAAGCAACTGTGGAAAGATCTTAAGTCTATAAATATAAAAAACTCAACCCATTTTCAAATTCCGTCAGAGTTATCTGATCCTAATAACATTAACAATTTCTTTATAGATAGTATACCTAAATTAACTGTTGATGTAAATATAAAACAAAAGTATGCACATACTACTAATAATACCACATTTTCTTTTGTCCCAGTATCAATAGAGGAGGTGGCAAACTGCATTAGAGATATTAAAAGTAATGCGACGGGATCTGACGGCCTAAATATTAAAATGATAACATTGTGCTGTCCATTTATTCATAATTATTTAACGCATATCATTAATTGTTGTTTAACGGAGAATATTTTTCCGAACAGTTGGAAACACGCTGTTATAACTCCAATACCGAAAATTTGTAAACCAGTTGTATACTCAGACCTAAGACCAATCAGCATTTTACCTACCTTTTCAAAAATTCTTGAAAAAATTATGAGCAGCCAAATAATGAATTATCTAAATAAACATGAACTGCTTCCTGATGTACAATCGGGTTTTAGACCTTTCCACAGTTGTACCACTGCGTTGATGAATATAACAGATGACATAATTGAGGCAACGGATACTGGAAAATTAACAATTCTTGCACTCCTGGATTACAGTAAAGCGTTCGACTCCATTAATCACGAGTTATTATTTTCAATTCTCCACTCTATCGGCTTTTCTTCAAATGCGTTAGAATTATTTAAAAGTTATTTCAATGGACGGACTCAAAAAGTAAAAGTTGATGGCAACCTGTCCTTGTCACGGTTAATTTCACAAGGAGTGCCTCAAGGTTCGATTTTGGGTCCGCTATTATACACGTTATATACTTCAAAATTTTATCAATTCGTCAAATATAGTAAAATTCATATGTATGCTGACGATACGCAGGTTTATTATTCTTTTCAGCCCAAGTGTTTTCACCGGGCATTGGAGGAAATAACAATTGATTTGAATAACTTGTTTGGAATGTCAACCAAACATGCATTACAGCTGAATCCTTCTAAATCTTGTGTACTTCTTTTTGGTAGAAATTCTGATTGTGAGAGTGTAAAACCATTAATACAATTATCAATTAACGGGTCGAGCATATTGTTGAAAGACAGTGCTAAAAATTTAGGCATGGTCCTAGATAATAGTTTTAGATACAGAACTTATGTAAATAAATGTATCCAAAAAGCTTATCTGAATCTAAAGCTATTATATCCACACAGAAGGTATCTAAGTGAAGCACACAAAAAAATGTTGTGGGATGTTTTGGTACTTTCGCAATTTTCATATTGCTCAGAAATATATGCTCCATGTTTAGATTATGATTCTTCTATGCGAATACAAAGAGTTCAAAATTCTTGCTTAAGGTTTATTTATGGCATTCGAAAATTCGACCATATCTCACATAAATTAGTAGAAGCCAATTGGCTAAATATGGAGAACAGGCGTTTATTACACACAGCTTCCTTATATCACAAAATAATAATTTACAAAAAGCCGCCATACCTATATAACAAAATAGAATTTCAAACTGATGTGCATAATCTAAATTTAAGATTCAAGGGTCTAATTACACCTCCGCAGCACAAATCTTCTCTCTTTGAACGATCGTTTCGGTATAATATTAGCAAAGTTTACAATAATTTACCAAATTTTTTGAAAAATACATCTTGTACAGCTTTCCGAAAACATTATCTCAAATATCTTTTATCGGAATAGCCTTAAGTGTGCCAAGACAAGTTTCTAATTATTAATGGCAGTTAGTTTCTTGTGTTCATATGAATCTGCTACCATCAGGTTAATTTTTGAATTTTATTTAAGTCATTTATTGCTTTTATTTAGGGTTTAGGAATTACATTTTAAATTATATTTAAATTATATTCTCAAGGTCCAGTTGAAAAACGGTATATCTGAACTGCGCCTTGTGATTTTCGATGTAAACTGTGTACTTAATTTTAAGTTTGATTTATGTTTATTGTAATATGTTTTATACATCGAAAATAAAGCCATTATTATTATTATTATTATTATTAAATAAGTTGTCACTTTTGTGACGTTTGCGGATAATAGTTATTTATGCATCTAGGACGAAAAATTGGCTTTTTATGGACGATGCTTGCAATTGCTGGCCGAGGCGATAGCCGAGGCAAGCAATCAGGCAAGGCCATAAAAAGCAGTTTTCGTCCGAGGTGCATATTACACTTTTCCGTCGACCGTCATAATTATAAAAAAAAATTAAAGTGAAGTCCGAATTATAAAGTTGTTGAGGACAAAAAGCGTTTACAGACGAAAAGTATTTGCGGACGAAAAGTGTTTACGGACGAAAAGCGTTTGCGGCTGTAAAGTGCGGCCGTAAAGTGTTTGCGGACGAAAAGCAGTCGCGGACGAAAATAATTTGCGGACGAAAAGTGTTTGCGGACGAAAAATTAATGGTGTCCAAAAAAGTGACATTTTTGGTACGCAAATGCGTCCGTAAAATCACATTTTATAGGGAGGTCGACGGAAAAATAGGTTTTTTAAAACTGAAATTATGTTAGAAATTCGTCTTTAACCAAGCAGGGCTGAACCCAAAAAAATGAAAATTTAAATGGAAATTTTTTTACCTTTCACGAGAGTCGTTTCACCTATCCGGGGACACAATGTACTATATATAAATTGGGTCCAATCGTCTTATTTTGACCTCTACAATACGTGGTAACTCTATGGCCCAGCAATTTTGAAACACCCTGTATGCAAAATATGACTTCAATCAAAGCAAAATTAGGCACAATTGATTTTTTTAACGTGCTCACTCTGTATATATTTGACCGGAATCATATTCGGATTCGAGCCTGGTAGACATGTAATATGCATGCAAAATCTCATCTTCCTCCAAAAAATAGTTTTTGAGCTCGAGTGGCAATAGACAGGCAGACCGACAGAATTATAACACATGTTTTTTGTCATCGAAGGACCCCGAAACATAAAGACCTGTAAAAATCTTACCATTTAAACGCTGTTTTAAATGGTAAGGTGTCCCACCATTATTTTACTTTTAAAAAAGCATGTTGGAGCCTTTCTAAACAAAATAAAGTTTAATATCTGAAATCCATGTCTTAAGGAACGATGATATTCCTTTAGATTTATTCTAACCAAGTTATAACATGGAAAATTTGTATATAAATTTTGTTTGAGGTATACCTTTTAATGTCTAAATGACAAAAGTTAGTATAACGAATTTAATATAAAATCCAAAAATATAATAATATAGAGGGTGCTTCACTTAAAATAAGGAAGTGGAGGTAATTTCCCACTTCAAATAATTCAAATTACCAGCATATTCCACATACTAAATGTTCATTGATATTTATAAAGCACTAGCAAGATGCCCGTTCTTCGTACGGACAACAAATGTTTGTTTCTTCTTTTAAATCTTAAATGAATTCTGGAGTACCTCCTTCCTTCCCCTCACTCAACACGCTAAACGAACAAAGACTGCAAAACAATATTTTAGGTAAAAAGGAAACAATATTCTTCTGAGAAAAGTTTTCCTTAACTCTTTTATTCTTCACGTACCCCCTGAAAATGTGTATGTAATTGTCGTTACTCTTGTATACATTGATAAAACTAAAGTATTAGTATAGCAATGAGATAAAATCAAAAATTTATGTACTTATTAAATGTTGCATTCATAAATTATAGCAGGATACCCGTTTCCACCACAGGGGGATGGAATTTCAGAAATTCTCCTATTTTATTTTAATAGATATTGAGAAACTCATGAAAACACAGTTTACCCCCTTTCACCTCTTAGGGGTAAATATTTCTAAAAATTCTTTTAGCCCGTTTTATCCTGAAATGAACCCAGAGGGGAAATAATTAAGTATTTTAACCTCCTACCCTTTTTCAATTTTTCCTTTTTGACGCTTTAGGGGTGAAATTCAAAAAACCCTAAAACCCCTTTCTAAAGATTTGAAGAACACATCTATATGACAAAAAAGAATGCTCTAACTCAACAAATACAGGAGCTACAAGGGGTTCTATAATTCACTCCGAATGCAGATTCGCACCTTTAAGGGTTGATTAGGGCAAAATCTAGAAATGGATTTTAGACATTTGCCTTGGATACCTATGCAAGCAAAGAACAAGTCAATATTTTATCGGGTCTAAGAGATATTGAGGAATTCGTAAAACACAGTTTACTCCTTTTCATCCCCTTACGGGTAAATTTTTCAAAAATTTTTAAATCACTTTTTAAATATTTTTAAAATACATTTGTGTGCCAAAAAAGAATGTTCTAACTCAAGAAACATTGGAGATACGAAGGGTTCTCTAATTCACCCTGAATCCATATTTGCATCTTTAGGGGTTGATTAGGGCAAAATCCTGAAATCTTTGCAAGTAAAAGCCAGGTCGATATCTCATCGGGTGTAAGAGATATTGAGGAATTCCTAAAAACACATTTTACCCCTTTACGCCCCCTTAGGGGTAGAATTTCAAGAAATCATTTCTTAGCACTTCCTTACGTAACAAATTTAATCTTCCACCCAAATTTCAACTTCGTAGTACCAGTGGTTACGGCTCTGCGTTGATTAGTCAGGGTTGTGACTTTCCTTTATACAGTGGGAGTGTAAAGTCTGGAACCATCTAAATAGAACTTTTATCAAATGAAAGAAATCCCGAAACACGTTAATTTTTATTTTAAACAAGACGTATTTTACTGTAATTGTCATTTTTAGATTATCTTTTGTTTTTGAGTTATGACATTTGCGATAATTTTTTTAAATGGAAACCCTAAATTTTTATGATAAATTTGGACAGAGCATGAAATTCTAAGACCAAATACGCTAAAAAAGTATGATACTGTATTTTGAAATTTTCGGGAAAATCGCTTTTAAAGTATTAAAACAGAAATCGAATAAAAATCAAGTAGCCATGAAGCAATGAGTTAGCCCTAAAATTATAACAGTTTTTCATAGTTTGTTTATCTGTTTTTGTTGTGTGCTCTTAATTAAATAAATAATGGTGCGATATTTGAGTGAAAATGGACGAATTGAAATTTTAGTATTGAGGGGATGTGGTAAACGTACGATTTTCTCGAAAATTTCAAAATACAGTATTATGCTTCTTTTTGGCGTATTTGGTCTTAGAATTTCATGCTCTGTCCAAATTCATCATAAAAAATTTGGGTTTCCATTTAAAAAAATTATCGCAAACGTCATAACTCAAAAACAAAAGACAATATAAAAGTGACATATACAGTAAAATATGTGTTTTTTTAAAAGAAAATTGACGTGTTCGAGGGTTTCTTGCAAAAACATTTGATAAAAGTGTTATTTCGGTAGTTCCAGACTTTACACTCGCACTGTATATGTATAGATAATCAAATGTTATTTTCATCTACTATGGCTATGAAATAGTTACTAATTTATGAATGCAACTATGTTTATAATTAAATGTGAAACTTGACATTTGATTTTTAAGTGACTTATAGTTGCATTCATAAATTAGGAACTATTTCATGGCCATACTAGATGAAAGTAATTTTTGATCATACTATATAAATTCAGGTGTCCATCTTTTACTTTCACCGCCTGGTATACAATTATTATTATTATTATAAATATTATTATCAGCGTCCCGTATCTATTAGTGCACCAACTGCAATAGGCAATGTTTATAAAGTAGATGGAATATTACCTACTTTCCTGTATAGTTAACAATGTGTACAGACCAAGTCAGAAGAGCTAAAGTTTTATCGTGATATAATGTACACTTCTAGACGTACACTTTAACTCTAACAGTCAAAACGTGTTGTTCCACAATGATTATGCTCCGGTGATAGTAGCCTAAGCTGTGACCTGTAATTTCCACCCCAAAATGCAAAACATGGCATTATATTTAGATGCTCGCTTCAAAAGTTAAAATTAGGTACTTGAGTATTTTAAATGTTAAAAACAAACTAAAATACATTTTCTAAATACCAATGTTTATGGACTAAGGTTTTATTATACAGGGTGTATTGAAATTTTTGTGATCATGGCTACCTGATAATTACACGTGTTAATGACAACCAAAACCCTTTAATAGGCATTTTAAGCTAAACGGTTGCTCTTACGCTTATAAACTAGAAGTACATTATTTTTGTGTATTTTAATTCTCTTTCAGACAGTAACCTAAAATTTTAAAAATTGTTACAGATAATAAAGTTAGAGCTAAAAAAAGTTTTGAAAGATAGGTAAAGTGCCCCTTACAGTCACGTATAGTTTATGAAATCTTTTCTATTAGTGCAGCACATAATAGTAAGTACGTATACCAAAATTCAAATTGATATCTCTATATTTGTGGAAATTAACAAAAAAATTTAAAAAAAAATGTTACTTTAAGGCCTTATAACTTCTTACTGGAGGGACTTTGTACTACGGTATATTAGGTTTAATCGATTTTTTATGATGCAAGGAATCTATGACTAATCGGTGTCCCATTCTTTTTGGGACACCCTGTATATTTTACTTCACAGCCATGCATTCAACTGTTTATACGACTTTGAACATAAAAAACAATTTAAAACCCTCAATATGATTTAGTCAAAGCTCATTAAAAGTGCTTTGCAAAAATATAAAATTATACAGGGCGTTCCATTTAAAAAGTCGAAATTGTTAAATTTGCAAATGTTGACCACCCTGTATAGCATTAATACCCAGAACCGCTACTCTACACTGAAAAGGCAACTTAAGAAGAAATTTAGTTTTTTGATACCGTCTTCGTTCATTCAATTCTTTTCTGATACTTGCAGTCACCTGAAATTCACCATTTTCTGACATAAAATCGTTAATATTTTCAAAACAGTTGACATTAGACTGATATAACTTTATATTTAAATAATCAGCATTGAGACGTAAATCTGTTAAGCTATTAAAATATGGGCGCCACAATTTTCTGGGCCACCTTGTATAATCAAAAGTATTTTACTAATGTGCACCGTCTTCGTATCTACAACATTTATATAAGCAAATTGTACGTAACTAAATTATATTGTCAACTGCAGTAATGAGGTCACAACAGTTAATACACAACATATGGTTACCACGGCCTAAATCCCCCGCGAAGAACACCAAACCATGAAATAGCTCGACTTAATCTTAATTGCTGTTCTAAAAATACACTGATGCCACAGAATCGGTCCGTCATAGTTTTGGATACACAATTTAGTCTGATCGTAGGGGGCGCCATCGTTCAACCAAAATGACGAGGTTACAATGTGGGGTGTGCGAACTCTGTGAATTATCCACGTTTCTGACCTGAGTGTATGCGAAAAATTACGTATGGAAAAAGAAAATACACCTAGACTTAAAATTTGACTTCGAGTTGAAAAAACTGCATTTAATATTGTGGCATCGAGTGTATGAGGTCACAATTTTTGAAGCTGTCATAGTGCAGCGTGATGTACACACCCGAGGTCATAGTAAATGCAGTACAAACACACACACACACACACACACACACACTAATCGAGGATCATCACACATTTTTTCATCGAAGCCAAACATCCCACAAAACACAAAACTTGTGGTAGATTGTTGGCTACCATACTCCATATTGCCTTTTTCTAACTCCCAGAAACCAAAACGAAAATAAACTAATACCAACACAATATGACTCAATGATACTAGAAATCCTGATCTAAACTAAAAGTTGTTATTAATCAGCTGTCGAATATATAACGCACATCATCAATGGTGAATCGTACTTTATCAACTAATAAAACAGATACAAATTTCTCTATTATACACATACAGTTATCTGTAGCGGAATTGTTCTTAAAGTTGCTATTAATTGATTCTCATAATGAACAATATGCATCTGAACTAAAACTTGCGCTTCGAGTAATAATTGAATTAATATTATAAAGGGCGCGTTGATCTCGATTTGACGTATTTGTCCTACAATAGGGTACGGACAGATCGTTGTCCTATCTCACTCTAAAGTAATTTAGAGTGAGAAGGGACAACTGGAAACGATCTGTCCAAACCAAACCAAACAGTTTACTTAAAGATACATATACTCTGGAAAAGAACATACATGCATAAAAGTACATAAAAAATATACAATGGTAATATAGAAATATTGTACGATATCAACAATAGCTAAGAAGTGTTCATGAGCTTAATGCTGAATCTACATGTTTGAATAAACTCCTTAAGTGTAGGTGCGACTTATTAATTATTATCAACGCCAAATAAAAAAACCAGCAGTGCTAGCCAGTGGCGTAACTTCAAATTTTGGGCCTGGGGGCCGTGATCTTCGCCGGGCCCCTTAATTGCCAAGTGTAAGTCCTATTCTTGCCAAAGCATTTTTGGATATCATTTTTCAATTATTTTTTTTAATTCATAAACAGAAACATCAAAGCAACTTGAACAATAGCGAGATACGCATTTTATATTGAAAACAATAATAATAATAATAAATATAAATCCTGTAAGCCTACGCACTAAAGGAACAAACAAAAACATAATTATTTCCGCAATTCCGTACTTCCGTACATTTCGAGGTACAATTCAAAGTATAACTTTGCTTTAACTGCTGATCTGCTAATCAAGAAGATATCTTCTAGACTTCTGATTAGCAAAAGATGTAATGATGTCTGATATATGAACATTTCTCGCTCTCTGCTCCTCAATCGAGATCAGTAATCTGAGATGACTGCGAAGTACCTACGTGCACGTGCAAGACGTGGTGCATCGGGTGTACAGAAATTATTTTATTTTAAATTTATACCGAACAGATAACTTTTTGACATGTTTTAGATTTCTCTGAGGATTTCTTGCGTTTTTCCCGAACTCATTGAAACTTTATACGGGACCGAGTTTGAACCTCCTGGGCTTTAAACTTCAGGAGGTCCGTTGGGCCTCCTGAAGCTCAGGGCCCGGGGGCCACTGCCCCCTTTGCCCCCTCGGTAGTTACGCCACTGGTGCTAGCAATGTCTATTTACGCAAACAAATTCACTTAATACGCCTCTACGTTCGCTAGCTTGAAATCAGCTGACGCAATGCATCCGCAGGATGATGCTAGCGCTTTGTGTGACGCGCTGATTCAGCTGGTAAGCGCCCGTTGCTTTCGAACGGGTAATCCCTCGTCGACGCTATTACGCAATTTGTTGCAATCCCTTCGTAATTCGCTGTTATGATTTTGCTCCCACAGTTTCTTGGATCTGTATTCGATAGTGGAAATTACTTAAGGAACTAACTTTGCGTTATAGTTGCTCCAAATAGTCTCGTGCTTTGACAAGAGCAACTGTTTCTTTGAAGCTAGAAGAGCGGCTTCCGGCGATGAAGAATTATCGGAACCGCTGTGTTGGTTCCAAGGTAGTTATAGGCTCTCTAGGCTGTATTTCGGCTCAAGAATAACGAGGCGTCGACTGCTCTTAACGCAGACGAACACACAAACTCTCAATCGCACTTTAATATTTCGCGTGGCGTCCCTTTTGTTTGGACGAACTAGTGAGCGACTGATCCCTGCGTCTCTGTTCGCTCACCCTTGTAATTGAACGCCTCTATGCGTTGTTATATCACTTATTGATATGATAAATTAAAATAATAACTTACCTCACAAACGTCAATATCTGGCATACAAATATTGTCATGGTATATTCTTCTATTTATTTTAAATTTTGCTCCGGCTAGTCAGTAAAGCTAAAGAAATACTCCTTACCCTCAGCTGAATGGTGCTTCTTAATAACAAGTATTACTGATTGTTCAACTATTTGATTAATATAAAGTAATTTTATAGTTACTTTCAGGTCTTTTACTGATATTCTAAATATCTTTATGACATTCAGATATGTTTATTGAATTGTCAATGACGTAAGGATAGTCAAGTTTGTTTAAGATAACTTTTAATCAATATTAAAACCCAAAATCCCTAATTTACATTCCCAATCTTAAATTAAATCAAAAGGTTAGAATTTCTAAATATAATGACCTAAAATCGCCGAGTACTCAGAACACTATTAGAATTTAGATAATTAATAGTAATTCTTAGTTCTAAATACAAGTTCACTAATATTAAACACACAATTTAAATATCCTTGAAGTATTCCAAAAGTTGTTAGCAAAAGTTAAGAAACAACACTGACCTTAACGTCGCTTTAGCGTAACCTGATCAGCAACCTATAGAATTCCTCTGCAAATGAAGCAGGACAGCTAACAGTAACTGGCTGGTTGAAATCTCCAATCCCCTCAAAAAGCTCTTTGGATGTGTTGCTATCTCCCAGATAGCACTTCTCAATTGAATGCACAACACACACGTAAACACTGGCTCTACGTTAATTATATTGTAAGTTATTTACTTGGTAATATAACTTCAATATGATATTGCAAACACTTCAATTATGTCGACTTGATAGACGGTTTGATTTGCTGAATTTATTTTATATCATTACCAGATACTTCCTGTGTAATGATCTTTTAATTAAATTCAATTAAAAATACCAATTGGTTGGAATTGAACCACCATCGGTTTTAATATGACCGTCTCGAGTCTAGTTTCAAATTGAACTTTTTTTTATCATTCTGTTTATTTACTTCTCTTTGGTTACCCGTAACCATTCACAACACATCGACTGTACATACATGGGAGAAGAAAATGGAAATGTATAGATACACCAAAAACCTAAAAGGATCTAATATCTGGATAGACGAAGATTACACAAAGATAGTACAGGATAGAAGGAAATACCTTATACCACTTATGAAAGAAGCCAGACAGAAGGGACAAAGAGCAGTACTCAAACGTGATAAACTTATAATTAATGGCGTAAAATATGAATGCGAAGACTTTGAAAATATGGAGAAAGAAAAACAAGAGGGACAGAAACGTACAGTATCAGAAAGGTCTCCTGAAAGTCATAATGGACAGCTAAGAAAAATCACGAGAACGAATCCAAAAAACTACCAGGTAATAAAAATGGGTTGGACGAAACGGCAAAGAATATGGCAATGGACAGGCTAAGATATAATGGAAACAAGAAAAACACAAAAAATAAAAAGAAAACAATAATAAGGATCGGGACCTGGAATGTAAAAACGATGTTGACAGTAGGAAAAATGGAGGAAATTGCAAAGCAAATGAAAGAATATAAAGTAGAAGTGATGGCAGTACAGGAAATCAGATGGAAGGGAGAAGGAAGAGTAGATAAGGAGGATTATACACTATACTACGGAGGGGAAGAAAAACAGGGACACAGAGGAACGGGTTTTCTGGTCAGTGAAAGCTTTAAAAGGAAGGTGATCATATACAAGAGGGTAGATGGAAGAATATCGTACATGAGGCTTAAAAATAAAATAGCAAACTTAGCATTAATAAATGTGTATGCACCGACGGAGGACGCAGAGGACGAAGATAAAAATAAGTTCTATGAAACATTAGGAAAAACATGCGATGAAATCCCAAAACACGAGACGATTATAATATTAGGAGACCTAAACGCACAAATCGGAAAAGAGGAGTACATAGAGCAAGTGGCAGGAAAGAATACACTGCACGAGGAAACAAATGACAACGGGATGAGGATATGTAATCTGGCAACAGAAATGAATATGTACTATTGCGGAAAAAATATTTCGCACGGTCTGTTTGCTTTGTGTAAGTATGGTTTTATCAAGTGGACTAAAGTCACTGAATTGGCAGTTGTACAACTGACATTCTGCCATCAAAACTTAAAATGTCGAATCACGTTCTAAGCGAGGTCGAAAAAGACTTTGTTATCGCAAAACTAGAAGAGGGATGGTGACTGCAACGTGTGGCCGATGAAGTTAGTTGCGGAAGAAACACCATTTTTTAACATAACCTTAAAAAGTTAGTGATACGACAATAACCCCAAAATGTGAAAAATTACAGGTAGTCAGATAGTCAGATACACACTAAGCCACTGTGGATAAAACTAAGTAACTAGATTAAGTATCGTGCGAATTATTTTTTCCGCAATAGTACATAGTCAGCACAAAATTTAAACACAAGTATGAACATAAAATTACATGGATGTTGCCGGGAAAAACCACAGGAAACCAGATTGACCATTATATAATATCAAAAAAGAGAGAAAAAATGATACACGACGTAAGATCATACAGAGGGGCAAGCATAGACACGGACCACATAATGGTAGTAGCAACGATCAACACAGGAGGAATAGACCAACCAAAGAAGCAGGCAGGGAGGAAAAAATGGGATACAAATAGTATTAAAGAGAAAAAAGAAAAATACCAGGAAGAAATAAAAAAGCAACTAACAGAAATGGAAGAAGACAACGAAATAGAAACCAAATGGAAAAGAATAAAGAATGCGACAATTAAAGCCACGGAAAAAGTAGTAGGAATAGAAAAGAGAGGAAATAAAAACAAATGGTGGGACGAGGAATGCGACCAAATAATACAGGAAAAGAAAAAATCCAGGCTTAAATGGATAAAAACAGGCAAAAATTCAGATTATGAAAGATATAAGGAAATAAGAAAAGAAGGAAATGGGCTAATGAAAAAGAAAAAGAATGAATGGGTGGAAGAAATAATGGAGGAAATGGAGAGTGAAAGCAAGAATAACTCCAAACTATACCAATACATCAGGAAACAGAACAGGAAACCAAACATGGCAAAAATAGAAAATAAAGATTGGATAGAACACTTTAAGAATCTGCTAGCAAAACCGGAACAGGAAATGGATGAAATTGACGAGGAGATACAGCAAAACACAGAAGAACGACAAGATGCACCATCGGAAGAAGAAGTGAAGGAAATTGTAAAGAAGCTAAAGCATGGAAAAGCAGCGGGACCAGATGACATGATGAATGAAATGATACAATACGGCGGAGAGAAATTACTAAAGGCGATACATAAACTAATAGAACAAATATGGGAAACAGAAACTATGCCTCTGGAATGGAATGAAGGTTTAATACTACCAATATTTAAGAAAGGTAACCCATTGAAATGTACCAATTATAGAGGGATCACTTTGCTGAATACTGCATACAAGATACTAACGACTTTAATACAAAAAATCTGGTGTGATACACTCACACAACTTCCTTTTACAGTGATCTTGTAATTAGTCAAAATTTTAATTTTTAATTTTTAAGCATTTGTCAAAAATTTTCAAAAATTACGAATTCTACAAAAACGGTACAAAATAGAGCGTTAGTTGAAGAGACAAATTTTCTCTAAAATCTTAAGCAGAATTCAAAAATGTAATAATATACCGGGTGTTCTATTTAAAATAGGAGTTAATAAAAAAAATAGAAAAAAAAAACAAAAGAAACCCACTTTAGAAGTTTTCAACTGGAAAATCACCTATCTCACGTCAATGCACATTAAAAATGTAATAAAAATGTAAAGTTTGAAAAAAATCGTTAGAGCCGTTTTTGAAAAAATCGAAAAAAACTGAAAAATCACAAGAGTAAACACCTACTTCCGGTTATGCGATTTTCTTCAAAAGCTTGCTGTCTCATCTACATAGTACACAAAACTTATATATGAAGTTTCAACGCCATACCTCTTTTCGTTTTTGAGATATTCTGTTCACAGACAGACAGACAGACACACAGACAGACAGACACACAGACACACAGACCAATGAAAAAAAATATGTTTTTTGGGATCAGGGGACTCTAAAACGTGAAGATTTGTTGAAAACTCAATTTCGAATTTTTGGGGTGAATCCAATACTTCCTTTATCGTAAAAGGAAGTAAAAAGAATGAGGAAGGTAACAGAAGCCAGGATGGGTGAATACCAGTATGGGTTCCGACAGGGAAGATCAACAATATATGCCATCCAGATCCTTAGTCAAATAATTGAAAAATGCTACGAACATGATATCCGAACACAAATACTATTCGTCGACTTTAAACAAGCGTTCGATAGTCTAAATAGAAAACAAATAAAAATCGACATGCAAGGAATGAAAATACCAAAGAAAATAATAAAACTAGTGGAAATGACAATGGAGAATACGAAAGCAGCGATAATAACGGACGAAGGCATATCGAAGGAGTTCGAGACCAATACGGGAGTAAGACAAGGAGACGGACTATCGGCAACTATTTTCAATATAGCAATGGATGGAATTATAAAGGACTGCGACGTAACAGGAACAATAAGGAATAAAGCAGTACAAGTAGTGGCATACGCGGACGACGTGGCAATTATAGCAAGAGATAAGAAAAGTTTAGGTGAGACACTGCTACAACTTATCGGAAACGCCAAGAAGAGAGGATTACTAATTAATGAAGAAAAGACGCAATTTATGGAGATACAGGGAAGAAGTAAAGACAAGGAAATGAAACAATTAGTAATCGATAAATACATATTTGAGGTGGTGAAGAATTTCAGATACCTTGGAAAAAATATCAATTACAAAAATGACAAAAAGGATGAAATAACACAGCGAATACAGGCGGGACATCGAGCTTACCATAAATACAAACAAATAATACAAAGCAAAACTATAAAAAGGAAAACAAAAATGAAAATATACAAGACAGCAATCAGGCCAGTAGTCACGTACGCGGCTGAAACTACAACAATGACAAGTGGAGAAGAGGAAAAACTAAAAATTTTCGAAAGAAACATGATAAGAAAAATATATGGTCCAAAGAAAATAAGATAGGGGGAGTACCAAAGGTTAATGAATTTTGAAATAGAGGAGATACTTCAGAATGAAAATATAGTAAGAACAATAAAAGCGTCAAGACTGAAATGGTATGGGCACATAAAAAGGATGAAGGATAGCAGCGATGTTAAGAAGATTACAGACTGGAAACCAGATGCAAGCAGACCAAAAGGAAGACCGAAGAACAGATGGAACGACCAAATCGAGAAAGACCTAAAGATAATGGGAATTACAGATTGGGGAAGAAAAATACAGGACAGGAAAAAGTGGAAGAAAATAGCAGAGGTGGCCAAGAAAAACAAAAAATTATAGAAGGACATGTGAAGAAAAAAGAAAAGTGGAGTGACGCACCACAAAAACAAATGCGTCTGAGAGCCTCAATGAAGAGATGGTTACTATTCCGTGATGGAATGTACAACCTTATATATATAATCCCTCGTCGACGCTATTACCCAATTTGTTGCAATCCCTTCGTAATTCGCTGTTATGATTTTGCTCCCACAGTTTCTTGGATCTGTATTCGATAGTGGAAATTACTTAAGGAACTAACTTTGCGTTATAGTTGCTCCAAATAGTCTCGTGCTTTGACAAGAGCAACTGTTTCTTTGAAGCTAGAAGAGCGGCTTCCGGCGATGAAGAATTATCGGAACCGCTGTGTTGGTTCCAAGGTAGTTATAGGCTCTCTGGGCTGTATTTCGGCTCAAGAATAACGAGGCGTCGACTGCTCTTAACGCAGACGAACACAAAAACTCTCAATCGCACTTTAATATTTCGCGTGGCGTCCCTTTTGTTTGGACGAACTAGTGGGCGACTGATCCCTGCGTCTCTGTTCGCTCACCCTTGTAATTGAACGCCTCTATGCGTTGTTATATCACTTATTGATATGATAAATTAAAATAATAACTTACTTCACAAACGTCAATATGTGGCATACAAATATTGTCATGGTATATTCTTCTATTTATTTTAAATTTTGCTCCGGCTAGTCAGTAAAGCTAAAGAAATACTCCTTACCCTCAGCTGAATGGTGCTTCTTAATAACAAGTATTACTGATTGTTTAACTATTTGATTAATATAAAGTAATTTTATAGTTACTTTCAGGTCTTTTACTGATATTCTAAATATCTTAATGACATTCAGATATGTTTATTGAATTGTCAATGACGTAAGGATAGTCAAGTTTGTTTAAGATAACTTTTAATCAATATTAAAACCCAAAATCCCTAATTTACATTCCCAATCTTAAATTAAATCAAAAGGTTAGAATTTCTAAATATAATGACCTAAAATCGCCGAGTACTCAGAACACTATTAGAATTTAGATAATTAATAGTAATTCTTAGTTCTAAATACAAGTTCACTAATATTAAACACACAATTTAAATATCCTTGAAGTATTCCAAAAGTTGTTAGCAAAAGTTAAGAAACAACACTGACCTTAACGTCGCTTTAGCGTAACCTGATCAGCAACCTATAGAATTCCTCTGCAAATGAAGCAGGACAGCTAACAGTAACTGGCTGGTTGAAATCTCCAATCCCCTCAAAAAGCTCTTTGGATGTGTTGCTATCTCCCAGATAGCACTTCTCAATTGAATGCACAACACACACGTAAACACTGGCTCTACGTTAATTATATTGTAAGTTATTTACTTGGTAATATAACTTCAATATGATATTGCAAACACTTCAATTATGTCGACTTGATAGACGGTTTGATTTGCTGAATTTATTTTATATCATTACCAGATACTTCCTGTGTAATGATCTTTTAATTAAATTCAATTAAAAATACCAATTGGTTGGAATTGAACCACCATCGGTTTTAATATGACCGTCTCGAGTCTAGTTTCAAATTGAACTTTTTTTTATCATTCTGTTTATTTACTTCTCTTTGGTTACCCGTAACCATTCACAACACATCGACTGTACATAAACCTTTTAAATTAACTATCTGGATATATTTTATATGAATAAATGTGACATGCAGACTGCATGTAACATTACAGTTATTCCCTCCAATTTTAGAGCAAAAGATCGCAAAGAGCTTTTTGTTTAAAATTGTTAAATCTCCATTCTAATAACTATAACCATTGCAACCCAACAATTGTAAAATAATTAACGTATAACTTTAATCACTAATCAACCCACCATTGGATTAATTCATTGACAGTTATACCATGACATAAAGAATTCATTGACATTTATACCAAGACATAACCTCTTTCCAATCAATATTATTTTTGACTTTGACATTAGATACAATCACATCATTTGGTACATCCTTATTTGACGGCATTGTGTGGTATTTTTCAAATTAATTACATTTTGTGTATATTTATATTTATTTTGACCTGGATAATTTAATACATAAGCGTTTTCGCCTATTTCTTTTACGACTTCGTTAGGACCTTCATATAACAAGAAAAACTTTTTTATTGTTCTTTCTAATGTCGATGATTGAACATGATTCCTAACTAGTACTAAATCTCCTTTTTTAAATTTAATTGGTCGTTTTATAGCTTGATCATGTTTACTACATTATTAAAATTAATATAAGATACGTTAACCCCATTTACGTCAATAAGTTGTTCAAGTTTATTGGTACTATTTCTTTTTAATAATTTGCATATCATTACCTCTATATGAAACCAAAAGTCTCACAATACTGTATCGTATAAGACACAGTTATTAATTAATAATCAGCACCACATTTGATACTGATCCATAAATAGATCCCCTGTTCTTCTAAACAGAAGTCTTTTAAATACTGCACCACATCGGATACAGTTCATATTTTTTCTTAAATAGCACCACATAGGATACTAATCATTTAGATCTTCCGTTATTCTAAACAGAAGTCTTTCAAATACTGCACCACATCGGATACAGTTTATAATTCTTATTCGCAAATCACATTCTGTAAAACACAATCAGAACCTCCAACATCTACTCAACTAAGCTTCGATTGGTTAATTCTACAATTCCATGCTGTTATCCGGGTTTACGGCAACATGAACACGCTTAAGGCCGAGGAAAATCTATTTGATTTACCGCAAAACTATTGACGATAAAAAGTTTTGAGGTTAAGTATCTAAAAAAAAATGCAAAGTACCCATGGAAAGAAACTACGCTAGTACCCTACAATGAACTATTGATATATCTACAACAAAACAAATACATTAACCTATTTAAGTGAAATATCACGAGTAAATACTTGTTAAAAATCCCAATTAACTAAACAAAATTAATCCAAACGATCCCAAAATTAATAAACCCTAAAGTTGAATTTCATCACATTGGCCAAAAATAAACTACTCAAAATTTATGTGATTATCCGAGGACTTCAGTGTCTTAGTTTGACTCGTTTATGGTGGTTCCACCTGCATTTTCTCTTATTGAACAAGTTATCCTAAGTACCAACTTTACTTTCTTCCAGGTATCGATTTCAAAAAACTTACTGGCTTCTAAACTAGCCCAAACCACTTCCTTGTCATTAACCTTCATCTGACAACCATACACATAAAAAGACACCTTTCTGCTCTTGTCACATTGGTACACACCTCGCAAATACGAAACAACATCTGTTTTCGTCCAATTCTGGTTCCCAAAGATATCATTCGCAAAGAGATTCTCCAATTCAGAACTGTCAAGAATAAACTTTTTAGCACAAACACCTAGCTTATCCCCGTTTTCCTGCACAATAATTCCCCCAGTGAAACTAACTTTGCTATCATTCGTTCTATTCCCCCATTCCTCACTCACATTCATTACTTTAGCATTTAATGTACCCGTCTGAATACTGACATCGCTTTGACAGTTGTCAATTTTACTTTCAAAATCTAATTCTCCCTTATTTTTTCCTACTTTGAAACCATTCACTTGCATTTCATTCTCAACAGGCTCCACTACCTCACTCAATTGTACCTCCAAATGTTCCTGTACTTCAGCTCCAATATTCTCCTTCTCACACCTAAACATACCCAAACTGGTATCAACTGTGTCCACCTTTGTTGACATTTTAGAAATACAGACATCCAATCTGTTTAAAATTTTCTGACTAACTTTATTTAAACTTTCCTGGTTATCTTTTTTCATTTCACCTTTTATATCGCTCATTTGAGTTGACATTTGATTATTCATTTCTTGGTTATTGTTGGACATTTCCCCTTTTATATCGGTTGACATTTGAGTCATCATTTGTTGCATTAATTTTAACATGTTATTTTCACTGATACTATTCCCTGTATTAACCCTTGATGTACTATCCTCTACTATTGGATTGACTTCCATATTTGTTACATTGTCACCTTGTTCTAATCTAATTGCCTCCATTTTATTAAGGTTTCTTGCTGGTTTTTTAAAACCTGACCTTAAATTCATGAACTAAAAGTTTCCTTGTTATATAAGCCCTATCGAGCTCCACGTTGACGCGTCAATTGTAATTGAACGCCTCTATGCGTTGTTATATCACTTATTTATATGATAAATTAAAATAATAACTTACCTCACAAACGTCAATATGTGACATACAAATATTGTCATGGTATATTCTTCTATTTATTTTAAATTTTGCTCCGGCTAGTCAGTAAAGCTAAAGAAATACTCCTTACCCTCAGCTGAATGGTGCTTCTTAATAACAAGTATTACTGATTGTTCAACTATTTGATTAATATAAAGTAATTTTATAGTTACTTTCAGGTCTTTTACTGATATTCTAAATATCTTAATGACATTCAGATATGTTTATTGAATTGTCAATGACGTAAGGATAGTCAAGTTTGTTTAAGATAACTTTTAATCAATATTAAAACCCAAAATCCCTAATTTACATTCCCAATCTTAAATTAAATCAAAAGGTTAGAATTTCTAAATATAATGACCTAAAATCGCCGAGTACTCAGAACACTATTAGAATTTAGATAATTAATAGTAATTCTTAGTTCTAAATACAAGTTCACTAATATTAAACACACAATTTAAATATCCTTGAAGTATTCCAAAAGTTGTTAGCAAAAGTTAAGAAACAACACTGACCTTAACGTCGCTTTAGCGTAACCTGATCAGCAAACTATAGAATTCCTCTGCAAATGAAGCAGGACAGCTAACAGTAACTGGCTGGTTGAAATCTCCAATCCCCTCAAAAAGCTCTTTGGATGTGTTGCTATCTCCCAGATAGCACTTCTCAATTGAATGCACAACACACGTAAACACTGGCTCTACGTTAATTATATTGTAAGTTATTTACTTGGTAATATAACTTCAATATGATATTGCAAACACTTCAATTATGTCGACTTGATAGACGGTTTGATTTGCTGAATTTATTTTATATCATTACCAGATACTTCCTGTGTAATGATCTTTTAATTAAATTCAATTAAAAATACCAATTGGTTGGAATTTGAACCACCATCGGTTTTAATATGACCGTCTCGAGTCTAGTTTCAAATTGAACTTTTTTTTATCATTCTGTTTATTTACTTCTCTTTGGTTACCCGTAACCATTCACAACACATCGACTTTACATAAACTTTTTAAATTAACTATCTGGATATATTTTATATGAATAAATGTGACATGCAGACTGCATGTAACATTACACCCTTTGCTTCATTTTATTAATGGTCACAACGACGGCATCACACTCTGCCGTGCGAAATTCTCTATTTAT